>JTDE01000353.1:67967-189628 GCA_014338405.1 Paragonimus skrjabini miyazakii
GTGCATTCTACGGCGTTAGCTGAAGTCTGAAGTTATAAAAGGATGAATTATGACGTACGCATCTTCATCCAAGACGACAAAATAAGACATTCTGCCGGGCTGTTTCAGCTACCACTACAGCGGATTCGAATGGTTTCATTCCACTTTCACTGAAGTCCACATTATTCGAAATATGACCCGGACAAAAATATCGACCATAAAATCCTCAGCCTTCATTCTAATCGTTATATCAATAATGCGATTTTCTGTGACTATCTAATTGGCTATTTCTTCGATTAATACCATTAAACACATTACCCACGCTACATATCTTAACAAATACATTCAGCTGAGTGGTTTGAATAACTTAGTTATTACAAGGGACTCAAAATCGGCGCCGTATTTTGGGCAAAACTGGAGAAAATTACGTAGTATACGTCGATTATTATGTATAATAAACATGATAAAATTCTGTCCAGTAAACTCAGTTAACATACGATTCCGTACATCGTGTACACTCCGTTATTTACTACAATGTCTGCTCACAAGTTCAGCTGTTTTTACTTTTGAAGCATTCGTACTTCTTGAATCGTGCAGTTGCCTGAAGTATCAACTTCCAACATTGTACAGTACCTACTGGTTGGCTTCTGATTTAGCCTGCGTGAAGTGATTTTCTTAGATGTGTGTCTGTTTTACAAAATATGCACGTCTGGGTGAATGGTCTTATAGAACTTCGATCGAGTTAAGATAGGGGTTGATATGTTTTAGTATCATTTAGACGACAATTCTTTATCTGAACCCACTGTAGCCTACAATAGTTTTGTTGACGCATCATACGCATCATCGTTGTGTTGGCTCATAAGTGACGGCAGTTTCGTAGGTCGTGTTGGAAAGTTTGACTGTGCCTTCTGCTTTCTCTGCCAAACCACTCATTCTAACTGCTTGTTCTGTGCAAGTGAAAGCCAGAGAAATATACTGTCAGCTGCAAACTATTATTTACTACGGATGTCTGACATTTGTATAATTCATGCCAGCAACAGAAAATATCCGGACCGCCAAACCTCGAATTCCCTTCACTCAAGTAAACTACATAATGTCACTGACTTGCCCACACTGTACGATCCACATCCAAAACTTGCCGGTTAACTTTGTAGCAATTATTCAACGGCGAAATCTGTCTAAGCAAATGACAATGAACATTTCGTGATTCTATAGCATGGATTGATTGAAAACTCTTGAACTAACTTTTTCCCGGTGGTATTATTCTCTCATGCATTGCACAAACCTAACATAATAGTGGACCTGTGACCAAAGACCTTAGAATTCTTTCTGAATGCGTGAATCTTTCATCTAATGGAAGCTATACTTTTCTTATGAGTCTCATTAAATTTCTCATTTCGAAAGTCTAAACAATGTAGGTCATTTATCTTTAAACTTTTATCCAAATCTGATAATCTTCTTTAGTCTGATCTTGCTACGCGTATATCTATGTCCCTAACCAAGTACCGCTTCACACCCGTGACGGTGCATGCAGTTCCTTTGTCGGCCCACATTTGGCATAGTTTCCTGCTAATTTCGAAATCTATGTAGAATGGTCCACGGTAGAACTTAGTTAATAACTTTCCTCAAACATCGCGTTTCCTGAAAACGTGGTTGTGAAAATGTTGGATATTTACCTCTCGGGGAGCATCAAGCAAGTCATTGACGTTGACTTTTGGCCTTAGCGTTAAAGATGTGCAGCTGCGGTTCTAAATGAATACATTTTGCCTGCAGTTTATTAAACTACCCGCCATTAATTACGCGTTTCTACCTTCCGAAAATAGCCTGATCTCTGTGTTGCTACTGTCTACCAAATGCGAAACTGAGACTTTGTTTCTTTCGAAACCTACCACTTACACACCAATAAACTTCCTTAAAACGAAAAAGTAACTATATTTAAGTTATTTTCAGAAAAATTGATTGATAAATGCTATTCAGGCCGTGGTCCTTACTAACTCGGCAATGAGGGCAATCACTTTCACACGAGTATATCTAAGGAGATGACTAGCGTAGCAAGAACCTGAGTGAGTCTTGTCTTCCAGTGTTGGGAAGGGCGATATGGGCACTCACTTGCTCTGACGACATCGAATCAGTGCCGACTAATAATTGCACGCGGTCATTTTGAAAAGTCTTGCATGCCTAACCTATACTTGTTCTAGATTTCGTTATTTCAAGTTAATATCAGACTACTCACATAAGTTGTTGAGTAGTGTGTAATTAACGCGTTTTGGTGTCTGGTTCCCTGAGAGTATATCGGACATCTTAAAAGAACCAATGGATTAAGTGGAAGCTCACTGAAAATCCAAATTGATTCATTCGTTATTCAAGCTAGAATTTACACCAATAAATAATAGGGTCCCAACGGTTTCACACAAATGCACTCAAAGCGTAATGAATACTGCGCACGAAAGAAGAGTAAAAATAGTAATTTGGGAGCACTTCATTCTCACTAAAACGTTGTCAAAATCTACACAGTGATGTCTAAAGGTGATTCAAAAGAGCTTTTCATAAATAAATACAAAAGATCACTCAATAACCTTGATTGCATGAAACAGTTTTTTCCTGTGCGTGAGTAAATGATGTCAAAAGCAGACGTGTCAGTTACACTAAATAATTTACAATAACTGTGAGACTTCAGATCGTCCAGAGGAAATCGGTATGACTTTGCTGTTAACCAAGGTGTGCAATCAACAATATATTCTGATTTGCTTGTTCAGAATGGATGAGGACTACAACTTTTCTTTAGGTTAAGGCGTACAAGGTCGAATAATATCTCGCATGTTAAGAATCATCCAATGAATTGCGAGACATCAGAGACTTTCACTTCACCTCAGCAAATTTTAGATCAGATGTGTAAAAACAATAAAGTTCTGCATCAAAAAGAGAGTGAAAAAAGATCAAATAGTGCACTAGTTATATGTGGGCCAAACTATATTCCGCATTTGTATTTTGCTTGAAACAGGTGTATAGGGAAGCTATTTTTTTGAACCGTTGTCGACCGTGATATTGCTTGTTGTATGGGTACCTGTTCTAAATGAACTTTCCATGACAAGATGCTCGAATCTTGTTAACATCTACATCAAAAGTTGACGGTCGGATTGTCTACATCAATCATTTATAGTTTTTTTCACTACTATTAACATACTACTAGTCAAAAGGCGCAGATTTTAACAACGGCTCTGTGCACTAAATTCATTTCAACAAACACAACCAAAGCATTTATGTTTTTCAAACATCTTGTCAACTGATGTCATCCATGTGCATGATTTGACAGGGGTAGCTAGCGACAGAGCACACGGTCTCTTGTGTTCACAATCCATGCGGATGGAAAGAAAATATCGCACTGTTTTCTGGTCAGTCAGCCCACAACGCAAAACGAATGCCAAGTGTATAGGCTTTCCATTTGCATGAAACCATAAGGTAGATGATGTAGAACTTACTCCCAGAAGAAACAACAGAAATAATAATCATGGAATGAGCAAACGGAGATCAAGGAGGAAAATGTGGTCACGATCGATATACTGTCACCAAGCTTCAACGTCGGATAACAAACTTTTTTCAGTTATGACATGGATCCTCTTCAGCGGTTTGGTTCATGCAATCTAACTTAAGTCAAACGCATTGCAACCTTTTCCTCTTTAGTATCAAAGTGATGTGTACAATGTATGTTGTCGGCTGGTCAACTAGAATTGATACGAGTTATTTAAGCTTATATTATGAAAGATTCACTCACTAAAAATGCTGTGCTCATCAATGTCCTCTGACATATATATGCATCAACAAAGTAAATTTAACATAAATTGAACATCACCCACAATTGATCGTAGCTGTTGCACTGTCATAGACTTCCTAGTTGACCACTTGCGAGCAACTGTGAGTGATATTCAATGTATATGAAAATAAAATCCTCTTTTACACATCGGTAAATTAATTTCCATTTTATTTTTATAAACACAAGAAGACTAGGAGATATCACCTAATATTAGCCAATCCACAGACAGTAGTATGTTAGTGTTACCTAAGTTATAACCTTAATTCAGAAAAAAGACAATTCATCTGAATTTTATTGATAATATTTATTAAACTGATAATTATGCTAAGTTTGTTTCGGACAGAAGAAGAAAAATAGAAGTAACATCATTTCTTTTATCACTTACGCAGCAAATGAACGTAGGGCCTGGGCATGCACTCTCCATGTTGCAATGGAAGTTGAGTTCACATCAGCTGCATAGCATCTCCACAAACTTTGAATCAGGGTAGCAGCTGGTACTCGACGCCGTATGAGATGTTTTTCCCGTTGGTGCTGTTGTACTTTCAGAGCAAATCCACTGCCAAGTATACCCTGCGATTGTTGACATCAGAATTGGTTTAATTCTTTTTCGAGTAAGCACTAATAACATCACGATATTAGCAGTTAGTCATAATCTCCAACAATATTAGGCAATTAGTAGGAACAGTTAAGTTGTTGACAATAGCAAGATTTCTTACCAGTGCAGCCCATACAATTGCCTCGTAGATACACTGAACGTGACCGGATTACACGCTGGTAAACGTTATCTGCTCTTGTAGAAAGGAATCATTATTATTTTGAAGTGCCAATTTTTATAACACATCCCTTGGTACAGCAATAGGACTAGGTTAATTTGATAAATACTCAATTCTGGCTAGGCGGGAAAAGTTTTTGGATGAATCCATTTGTTGCGCAACCAAGACTTAGACAGTTTAAGGAATCGTTTCATTTTATCAAAACTTTTCTCTCGTCAGATCTTACTAGGGATACATGTATTCCTTCTAACTGTGACACAAATGCTGGTCATTTTATATGTGTGCATCCTGAACATCGCTCCAGTGGTCTCATATTTGGCACGGGTGTTTCAGCAAAGGTCTGTCACAGTCGTCCACGAGTAGTGTTCACGTTATTTAAGCTATTCGATCAGAACCACTGTTTACTCAATTAATCTATGTCACTAATACTGAAGCCAATTTGGAGTTAGAGGAATTGATTAATCTAGATGTAAAACAGTTGGTTGAGCATCAGCCTCAGATCACGTCTACCTAATACTTAACTTCAATAAGGATTTGGTTGTGTCCATTATGAAGTCAATGAAATTTTGGAGTTCCCTTCTCCTTCCGGAGAAGAGTAGGTACTACCCGATTGTTCTAGCAAAACCGAAAATGCAATCAAATGATTATTTAAAAGTATGGCGGGATTCAAAACTATAAAACCTGACTGCCAGTCAGTGGTTTTTTGGAAAAAATGCCGGTCAAATCATTTTGCGCAAATATGATTACGAAGCGCATTGCCTCTCGGATTAATTTGAAAATCGTGGAACATAAACAATATCTATCTGTCAAGACCATACTGTACATAGGTGTGCATGCACGTTTGTGTACACACAGGAGTCGTAAACCGGTGATTATATAATGTTAGGTCTAAAAACAGGATAGGTTCTAGTTTGTTTTGGCTAAACGCTCCCATAAAGTTATGTAAAGCTTTGAACGGTTAGTGCTTCGGAGAAAGTATCCGCATGATTGATCTGCGTCAGCTTTGCCTGTAGATTAAAGCTGACCAGTATTTTCTTGCTCTAAATTGGCCTGTGAAATAAATAAACTATGCGAACTCTATGTAGGTGAATAATCTGACCGAAACTATTTTTTATTCACCAACTAATGTGTTGTCGGGTATAAAGACCTATCTGCATATATAATTTACTATATATCGTTTATTTATTCTGTGTAATATAGTAAGCTGTAGTCTCATGCAACCCATGCTCTGGAAAACCTGGTCAGAGTATGACAACATTGGTGTTAGTGGGAGGGAGACATTATCGCCACAAGATGTCCTATCTTGCCTTTGAAAGCGAAGGTTCCGGCGCACAGATTGAAGGCGGGTGAGGCTTACTGGATTTTCTGTCACATTTCAGAATTTTTGAAAGTCTTTTCAGCTGAGAATCACAGAACGTTTCCATTTTAATAAATATTCACTACCTTGTGGACTCATGGAAAATGAGCGGACAAAAGTGGGTTGAAATGGATTGCCCAAGGTATGTGCATTCAGTGAAACGCATTGTCGCATATCTATCTGATCTGGAAACACTTTTCTCTGTGGTCCTGATTTCGACAAGACCAAAGCGACAGGAACAGATGATCAATCGTGAGAGTAACGCAAGCCATGTGCGTTGGAGCTGATGTTAAGATCCAGTTTAGTGGGTGAATTTTCACCCGGTGGATTAACAACTAGTAAAAGTGATAGAAAATGACTGAAAATTGGTGACTATAAATTTTAAGATACGAAAGAATATCTTGTGAACTGTAAGCACTGACCCAGTAAGCCAGATAATAGGAAAAGAAGTATCATACTAGTCTCCAGACAACATCTTTCTTTTTTGTTCTAGCCAAGTTATATCAATGAGCGCTGACTGCAGATCATTGGGGTATGGTTGTGTTCCCTAAATGTGGAATATGCTATATCCACATCGCAAGCCTGTGAGAGCACATTGCTGTTTTGTTAAGCGAAATCCTGATGATAGGCAAGCTAATGCATTGACAGAATATATACACCATGCTTCCAGTGAAACGCACAAAAACTGTTTACTTGGAAATGGCCTTCGGAAAGTTATACTGTGCACAGATAAGTCGCTAATTTGGAAGAGTGGATCGCGTATACAAAGTACCACAGTAAACCCTACACTACGCCGCGTATGTGTTTGTTTGTTTCGGGGCGTTTAACAGTGGGATACTTAGGACGTTCAAAAATTCATGGAGGTAACTATACTGAATTCACTTGGAATGTGCACATAGTCTAAAACAAATAGAAAAGGTGAAATTATTTCTGGAAACATTTCGTAAACATCAAAACATGACGGCTTGTTAAACAAGATTGAACTCGTTATTTTTCCGGTTGCCAGAAACTTAGCCTTTCAGCAACGGTTTTCTCGTTGTCAGTTTTTCGACATTTTCATCAGAAATCAAACGCCGGAGTTTTTTTCATTTTGTGTCTTTGTATACTAATTAGTATACACGTATAAGAGGTTTTGGTCTACTATCAACTGAGTAGCTGTACTTTATGTATGCATCGTCCCTGATTGTGGGCCTTCTCCCAATTCAACACTCATGACCTTTTCCATGTTCGTATCTACTAAGTTTACCTAACAATCTGCTTGTTCTTTACTTCAGATATCGTTTTGTAGCAACATGCGCCCATCATTTATAATTGTTTCTCATTGTTTTCAGTCACTGTAGACTACTTACTAGGCTCGTATGAAAAAAGGATCGCAGGTGCACTGCCTAGAATTTGTTGCATAATCTAATTTACCGAGGTGCGTGCACTGAACATAATGCATGGTTGCATTCATACAAGATCTGAAACCGTGCATGTGATGAACACAAGATCGACAAGCTTGATCAACTTTACTTAATGATATTGACAATTAGGTGGATGGTAGAGCAGCTCGATAGCTTTGAAGTTGATTCTAGACTTATGAGTGATGGCGAAAGATTCACCTGTTCGTTAGCCACCAAATAAGAGTGAAAATAGACGATAGCACAGTGAAAAGATCAACATGAATACAAAATTATCAGATAAGACGTTATAATTGACATTTAACTTGTGATAGTCAGGTAAACAAAAATAAATGAAGAACCTAAAGTATAACAAGAGGCCTTAAATGTGAAAACCAGAAATCCATCCTTCGTGTCAGTGTACTGGTGTTGTTATTCTGTATAGTTTTTAATGATAACGAAGTTTGAATTTTACACCGTTTCACTTGCTGTCAATCACTGCTTGTCACCAGCAGGTAGATTCTTCGATTTGACAACTTCCAATCAATCTAAGAATATATCTACATCTCAAGTTTGATTCTGTTACGGACCAAGGTGACTACTGGTCATAGGGCCAAGTACTGAACAACTGCATGAATGCACAAAACCTTAGTTTTTGATCTGAATGACTTTAGGAATAAAATGAACAGATGCAGCAAAATTTAAAACTGACTGAAGTGAGATACTACTAGAAACGAACTTTGGTAACAGCTCTATCTTTGTTTGCACACAAATGGCGATATTATATGGATGATCGTTCGGTTAATTGAAACTTGAAGTACATTTTCAAGTGTATGACATCAGATGCCATTCATTCTAGGGCTACTCATTAGACCGTAAACTGCAATATGAAGGTTATAACGTTTTCATACAAATTGTGGGCTTTGGTGTTTTGTAAATTCAGATTCAATTGAACAAAAGCCGAATATTGCGACACTTACTAAGTTGATCTTGGCATCGTCTCCTCTCAGCTTTCTTCTGTAAATATTATGTGTATGTAAAACATACCAAATTGTGGAGAGCCTAGTTTTCATTTGAACTTGAATGAGCTATAGGAAACAGGTAACCACATGCGACGCGCACTTTATCAGCTCGATGTTTGCGGAATGTAGTCATTTTCTTCTTTCTAAGGCCCGGGCCTATCACGACTTGATCTCATCGGAATTATAAATTCTACCGAACCCCTTATCTTTAATGCAATTTAACGCAACATTGTTGAACCGATACATCTGCTTGCTTGACATGTCAGTGAAATCACCTGAAACTGTTCGGCGTACTAGAGCGTAAGTAACAACATAAGTTGGAAGGCAGGTTTATTTATAAGGTGAGCCAATAAAGTTTGCCACTTAGCGAGAGCATCAGCCCTACAATTTACGGCAACATTTCGCGATGTGATGAAAAGAGTCTGCTTCTCATTGTGGAGGATGCCGCTGTTGCCAAAAACCACGCAATTTTGTGGATCTGAGAGTTGACGGTGATTTACTCCAACAATCTTTGTAACAGTTCTACTTTTGCTATCAAGCATATCGCTGGGAGATCAGTAAGTCCAAGTAAGCAGACTCACTGTTTGTCGATCGATTAGATTTATTGCCTCTTATTCAAACAGTGACACGAGCGTTATGAATGAGCCAGCTATTCGACGCACACATTGCCTCAGCACACAACCCTGTACACCAAACCCAGAATGATGATCGCTGTGTCGTTAGGTTTCTGATTTGACTTGTTGGTCTCTATAATATATACGGCCTATTAGCTTCCCCGTTCACACTGTGCGTCGCTGGACGATACTTCATTTTTGAGAGTGATCTGTTTAAAATGGGTCATCGGAGATAAAACCTTCCATTCCGGTCTACTCGTGTCTTGCTATAAACGACTGGTTACTACAGGTTTGGTTGCTCTACTGAATTGTATGCTGTGGTAAAACTTATAACAAGATATTTGTAGAGTCGTGATGAAAATTAAGAGATTTTTTGATTTTGAAGCAGCCAAACAAAAGATGGCGTTAGCTGAAGGGTGGTCACATTGGTTAATGTCAGTATTAACACGATATGGCTGTCATATATAAAAACTGTTGCACTATATACATTTCCATAAGCCGTAGTAAAGCCTTATGTAGTATCTGTTTGATCAGTGAATATAATTATTTGGCTTTGGACAGAAGTGAACAGAGACACCTAATATGGCCTAGATGTTATTTGCCTTCGAGACAATAAATATCTCCTGACACTTGTTATCCACTTACATTCAAGTATACGTCGACAGAAAGAATGAGATTATGACCAACATGAAGCAATACAGGGAAAAAAGGGAAATTTGAAGTAGGCAAAATGATTCACACGTTCATTCTGGGCAGCTGGGTAAAACGGTAGGCGTTTCGAGACAGTGAAGTGCACACTTCAACAATCTCTTGGATTCTCACATTATGCACTGGTCGCTTTTGCGCATGGGATATAAAATGTGGAAGAGATTATTTGATTTGGGCTATATAGAATCATGCAACACAAGTGATTTATATTACTGCCTAGGCAGATTAGCCAGATATTCAAGGTGACAACCTGGGATTAACAGTGTTCAGTTTACATAATCTAGTCGGGAGACACTGCAACGTAAGCGTCAACAAATCTTTGGAAAGTAACTTTAGCGGAGGCTACTCAATCAAACGAGATGGAAAATCATGTACTTGTATGGGAAAATGTAGATTGTGAGTATCCATGAACTTCTGTTCTAAAGAATTTTACCTGGATGATGTCAGCTACTCGTGTCCATTTGTGTTCAACGTTTATTAGATGACCGTCAATAAACACTACATTAGAACGTCACTAAATATTTGTTATAAACATGTGTGCGTACTTTATTTTAGGTCAAATCGAAATATACAAATGGTGCACTCACCGCGGGCAACGCAAAAAATGAAATCCCGGCAACAGCGCAGCAAGCCGCAACCATTTTCCCCATCCACGTTTTTGGAACGGTGTCCCCGTAACCCACAGTACATAAAGTTATCTGACAAAAAAAATTATTCAACCTATGACACTGGTAACATGGCGATTTAATTTATTGGTAATTATTGTTTTCAAGGGGCTAAACGAGATATTGTGGTTGAAAGTACACTAATTAACCTGAATATACTGATGGAAACCAATGTAAGCTTGGTGTTTGTACAACAAAATCCATCAAACATTGGCTGTCAAATTTCAAATCTCGTTTCTTATGAGCAGGTACACTAATAGTTAACTGTAATAATAGCTAAACTCCAGGGCAATGTTTTTGTTTAATTATTTCGTCAGAAATGAAACTCTACTATCACATCTAAGGGCTGTAAATCATCAATTATTAGATAATAATGCTTTATTTCAAGTAGCCACAAGTCATATTATCTCAAAGGTTTATCGCTGTTCACTAGTAGATTTGCATTCAGATAGGCTATTTGGCCAGTTTTGGTAGAAAAGAGGCATTAGGCTCAAGGAGCTCTCCTGATGGCCTGTTGATAAGAACGGGATTTATACCAAAGTCCACTTTCCAATTAACCAACTTTGTCGACGCTTGTTTCACTGGTTTAAAATAAAACACGACGGAATCATCGTAGATGAACGCCCAAACACATCCGCCTTTGAGTAATGTTCAAATCGAGTGATCTACTTCGAAGAAGATAAAGTAACACTTCTGCTACTCCAGCCGGTTACCTGATGTTATTTTACACTGTTACTTAAATCGATGCGAAATCGCGCCACACGCAGTCAGCGGATTGTTCAAGATCATTTCTAACTCCAGAGTGGAACTATGTTAATCAATTTTTGATTGATTTCTTATAAACTGTTCCCAGTGCATTTCATGCGCAACTCGCCCAGTAGTTCACAGATAACCTAAGAACGTAAACTCCTCAATTATCTGTTTCTATCGTCCATCTGCGTCAGGTCACAATCCTTGTTCTCTATTTTAACTTTTCAGGAATTGTAAAATTAGTGGGAACGTAACGGTGATAAAATTATAATCCTAACCATGAACGCACTCGGAGTGATAATTACTTCGAGGTTGCTCAAAACAATCAAACGTTTTAAGCGAATATCACCGAGGGAAGTTTACATCGACTTGGATAACTCCGTTTTACATCATTCCTATTTTATGATTTCTGGCAAACGGTTGGTGAACTTTGTCTTTTATGAACACGGATAATCATACTGTGCTGTTTGTGAATCCATTTAGCCAGATGAGGAAATACCGAGTAACCAAGAAACAGCCTGAATTTGCCCTACACGTAAGTAGCGAATTTAGTTACAGCAACTCTTTTGGTCAATTTTGCTGCGATTTAATCACTCAGTCGTGATTGTAAAATGTTATTTTTACCAAAGTAATGCAAAATTAACATCAATAGCTGGTGGTTCGTCGGCTAAAGCTAGTGACTGTTTACACAACTGCACTGTACACCCTGTGGCAGTTCATTGTTTGTTTGGTAATCTTACTTGAGGCATATCACTCATTGCTCCATTGGAACACTTGATGTGTATGATCAAAACGGCTCATTTCGTGACTCATGACTTATTGTCTCGATAAACTGGAAATTCTCAGGAGATCACTAAATAATTATGAAGGTCAACAATTGGTGTTTATCTCTTCATGAGTAACCCAGCTTTGTGAATAAACAACATTAAACAAGGACAATCATCAAGTTGACCCAAATCTAACAAACACAGTGTCTACCGATCGAAATGTAATATACTTTTCATTCTAGAATAATTAGTAGGTTAAAACCTGGTGGTTCAAAAAAGTACGCAGAAACGTTGTAATACGACCCATAATTAGACGACCAAAAAAGTGGGAGTCAGTTATGTTCAATTACTTACAAATTCAACCTAATTCAAAGCAAGCAAATTATTGTGGACGTGAGACGTGATATTTACTGATCAGAAAAATTTAAATCTCAATTAGTCTGATATAGGGGGGCGATAATTACCCGATCATTGAGGGAAAATGATGTTCCAGTGAGAAAATCCAACAATTTTAAGTTGTGTCTAGCGTTAAAGATTTGCCTACTGGTTTTACTACACAGGATTACAGAGCAAGTCGAAATTGTTGAGATGTTGTATTGCCATTTGTTACATTGCCTGCATTCACGAGACGTTACACTAAAAATTTTGCTAAGTTAGCTAATCAGAATGAATAGACATGCTTAGTTTTAAAGCTTTCTCGTTTTAACTATTCAGCAGTATATTTTTGTGACAAACAATTGTGTCATAAGCTATTACTTACATATAAACATCAGAACTAGTTTGTTTAGCAAGATAGGGACCTGAAAAACTTATCTTCATAATACAGTGAAAAAAACTACGGTACATTTTGTTCAGTTGGATGAAACTAATTTGAATCAGTCAGGAACTATTTGGGATGCTTTCAACTGAGTTTTAACCATGTATTCTTTTTTTCGGGCATTACGCAGTGTATGCGAAATTTTCCTCCGATCAGTTCTGAAGTAAGAAATTAATGCACAGGAGCCCAATAAAAACGATTCATTACTTGGTTCTTTTCCAGTGCCTCTGGAAGTCATTCTTTTTATACGCCGGTGAAAATCTATACATCTTTCGTTTTACCGTCTGGGTATCTCCTTTTCAGTGCAAACGACCAGCAGAGTTTTAAATGGTTTTATTATGAAATTCGGTCACTTTGTGAATAAAAAATGCAATTGAACGTTTTCGTATAATAAAATTTGAAAGCACAAATTAATGCTGCTGTTTGGTTTTTTACTATGACTTATCCTAGAGTTGCCTACAGATAATTTATAGGCGTATCTGGGAAACAGTTGACCTCTGGTGTATATCTGAGTTTTGCCGAAAGTTGTTTCTGGTACCTTGAAGGTAAAATTGTTTATTCCATTTAAAGCAAACTTTCTGTAAAACATAAAATGCAGTTATTAAAGTGACTTGATGAGAGATCACTGGCGAAACGGTCAAGAGTGGTTGCGAGAAGGTTGATTGAAAGTCAAGTTCCGACCACAGTGAGAATATGTATCGCTGACGAATTGAAAAATGAATAGAAACTGGAGTCCATTGTCTCATTTCTGCACTGGTTGGCTTAACAGTCTATCTGAAAGCGAAAGCTGCAGTCAACTGTGAGCAGCATTCAGATTATATCAAACAAAACTACTTATCATAAATCTTTCGTAGAAAACACTGCCTAACACGCTCATTGAATTCTTTGAGTTTAAGTTCACCGCAAAGTTCTAATCGCAGTCACTGATTGGAATAAACTACTATATAAGACAAACTGAAGAGTACTCTTCAAAGAAAGCGGCAGAACGCTGGTATATCTCGACTGCAATACAATTAATGTCTTGTCAGTGATGCAACGATTCACAAGATTGCCACAGTCTGAATGTATTCAACAGTTCACAAATGTAATAACGACGAGTTTGGACGATAATTGAATTAGAACTCGGTTTCTATTTGAAAGCGTCCAATCCGTCAATGTGAATGTTAAGCCTGAGATGAACTGCGTTTAATATTTAGCCTATAAAATACATTTTTGCACACGTTGTGTGCAGTCAAAAACACTTTTCACTCCACATTCGTTAAAATGTTCATCTTGACTACTGGAGGAGATTAATGATGCATATCGTTTTAATCCTAGCCAGCGATCATGTCCACAGCGATGTTTCTAATAGCACACTTTTGAAATTTACTGCTTAACCTTGAGTTGTATTCATCTGTGACCGAATGAGGCAGTTCCGGACGAAGTGGAATTATGTTTTGTTGTGTAGGGTAGACATGGTGAGCCAAAGTTTAACACACGCAGCAACTGCTGAAGGCTTACAACAAACTAAGGAAGAACCGGAAGTTTCTGCGATGGGTACCTGTCTATTAATGCATTGTTACCCACACTGGTTGCTATGTGGTGGATAGTATATCGTGTTCGTAATGGTTAAAAGCGTCTTCTTGAGGACTTTCAAACCCTCAGTGACATCCAACCATCTAAGTGGAACAGCGGGAAGACGAAATTTACAGTAAGAGTTCAATCCACACTCTCATTTGTTGGTAAAGTTTGCGTAACATGAAAACCATCGTCTTAAGTGAAGTAATGGGTGATACTCAGCCAAATCCGTTGAAAGCAGAAATTGACGGTCAATTACATTTGTCATCTGCCATTGGCTAATCATGAAGGTTTCTAAACGCTGCAAGGCTTGTGCTAACATGAAGACCTGACTCCAGTAGTGACTTCCGATAGGCAAACTTGTAGTTCGTCATCCATCTGTTCACCGTTATTTAGTGTTCCATTGGTGTTAGCCAAAATCCTGCACTACTCACTAAAGACCAACCAACCTCTCACTTAGTTAAATGACTTTCTGATGTTAACTTCAACTGGAGTCATAAGCGTGGAGTCAACGATGGCAGTTAACCGGGCAGTTATTGCTTCCTCTCGGGACAAACGAGTACTGTTCACAGGCAAAAGTGTGTGGGCTTTCGCATAAGATAATTGAATCTTTCATAATAAGAGGTTAGGAACACAGTGGCGAATGCGGTTACTTCAGGAATGAGTGACTCTAGTTTATTAGTGGCAAGTCCTAACAAAACTGAAACTCGAGTATGCAGACGGTTCATAATGGGGCTGACAGAAAGTCCACGAGCATGCAAAAACACTGTTAACTCATGACCAATTTTTAATTCGTGTTATTCTATATGTTGATTACTTTAAGTTCAAATGAATTTATGGGGTGTGCAGTTTTGCACAGAGCAATAGATGAGAGCGACGAGTCATGCTTCTGCCACATGTAAAGGATTGAAAATAGGAACTTCGTTTCACAAGACACCGAGAATTCGCCTGGATAATAAACTTTAACTAGAGTTTGGCGTGTTGTATGAAGTATTTTGTTCAAATAATCATCAAAAAGCGATTACCAGAAACTGTAGCAGAGCTAATAAGCCTGAAAGCTTAACTGTGGTAATGATTAGAAAAGCTGTTCATGACAGTTTTGATAAACTTATTCAGCATTCAAGATACAACCCAAGAATAACACTAGAACTCTGTTTGCTGTTGCAACTGAGAAGAATGTTTCCCGTTTCCGCCCACACGGAAAACGTCTGTTCTTTCTGTCAATTTCGGCATGTACCATCTTTTCTGCGGCTATGGAAACATTTACATTAGTAGAAAGTAATGACGGGTGAAAGTAGGGTTGAAGAAGACATCTTAAATTAACTGAGAGAGCTAATGTTTTGGCCAATGGTGAGCCTGATACAGTGAGAACAAAAAATGATGTTCAATTTAATCTACTTATAGATAGCAGGTCAATATTACATGGACATTTATGCACTCAATAATTCCGAAGAATCCCACAGGTTTGTTGATAAACTATCAACAGGTGGCTTATTGTGTTTGAAGTCGATCAAATACCGAGCAATATGTGGTGTGCATTTATTTTTAAATATCCCTACACTCTAGATATATATTTTTACTTTAGCAGATTTTAAGTAAGAATTGTTGATTTTGTTCCCATACTATTCGTATGTTTGTAACTGAAAGTTTGCGAGGTGAGTTAATAGCATCGCTTGTGCCTCTGGACAATTCCATTCCAAAGTCACCAAGTGAACGCGGAGGTTAACAAGAAATAGTCACGTGTGACGAGCATACACAAAATATGCTACGTTTTTTTGCAATACAGACATGCTAGTGTTCCATGTTCGTGCACAATTGTAGGGGATAAGTGCTTTCTTGCACGAGTAATAATTCAAGGGCACCGATAAAAAATGGGCTGAATGTTAAACATGGTTTAGTATTAATTGTGCATAGCCACTTTGGAAATAGCCTCAAGTCTGTTAAAGGTTTACAAATGTTCTGGTTAGTGCGGCACGTCAACTGATAGGACATTGTACTTGTCTCATCGGCAGAAGTGAAATATTTCCCATCGGCCATTTGCTCTCTAATTTGTTGCTACCGACTGTTATTGTCGCGAGGGTTTGTTTTCAAAATCATTCACTTTCATAAGTTAGCATCTCTGGTATAGAGATCGGGTTATATTCATTAAACTTCTGCTGTTTGAAGAGGCTGCCAGTATTTGAAATCACCTTGACTGAGGTTACGTTTCTATGGTGTATGCCGAACGTTGTTACACTTTCCTTCTGACTCAGACGATGGGTTTTTTAAATCGACAGTTGCAAAGATGACTCAAGCATCTTGCGCAAAACTGCATGCAAACAACGATGAAGCATGAGTTTGTCATACGTGGTGTCTTTAAAAATGCAAGTTCACACCATCGGTAAAGATGGTATAGTTGAAGGAACCTCATGTTTGCAATGGCTGCCTGGGTGAAAGGAAATGATTGTATAGATTCCACAAAGTTTTGGTTATCCATCACTTATACTTAGTGACAATTTGAACATATATAGCTTGAAGTCCAGAATGAAAAGCGATAAATGAGTTGGAAATTTCACAACTAATGAGCTACTTACAGCCAATTGCAGTTCAGTAGCCTGAAAGGTCAGATAATGAGCCTCTGACAGTCGTGCGTTACTGCGTGCTTTGTTCAAAGTTGGACATTAGGCAGTACAATCTTTTTTATTCCTCTTCAATCCTTTAGGCTGATTCATTCTGTAAATTTATGGTTAATAGTCACTTTACTGGTGTCCGTTCGACATGCAAGTGAAGGTTCACATCTATTGCCCGCAATTCGTGAAATGACTGAGGATGTGTAAGACACGTGATAGTGTGGGTCAAAATACTTATTGTCCAATCGCATGCCGACGAGTTTCCTAAACTAGGGACCGTCGCCGTGTTGCGCAGAAGTTTAAATGTTTAATATACAGGGGTTTCCACTAATACCAACCGTTGAGAAGTTCACTATATTTTTCCCGAAATTATCCCATCCGAGAAAAGTTTAAATTTGCAACGCCGAAGATATTACCTCGTCAGTAACGTTCATTTTGAAACGCCCCCCACCCGAAAGCTACTATGATAGCGCCAGTAGCTAATGCTTTTATATTTAAGTTTGGAGAACTCACTCAGGAGACCAAGCCGTTCTTTCAAACACTTCTGCCTTCAGAACTGTCCGAGTAAAATGATGCCAGGATTTGCGTTCCTCAACTGCCTTTATTGTCTCCTGAGCGCTGAGGTGAGTTTGTCATTTTTGCTACGCTGTGAGCCACTCATCTTTCGCTTTGCTGCCGGTTAACTGTCCAGTTAAACACTCATAACCTCCACCTAGCATTTCCTCTAAGTCCCTATGCACTGCCAACGCTATGGAAATCTGGTTCCCTTTTTCATTAATATATTATTGAGGTATCTCACGGGTTGCGCCTACCACGGTCCAAATCGTGTTGGACCGTTAAATTAGTGACACAATGGTAGGATAAGGTCCAACGGACCGACCAGGAATCTAGTTATTCCGTACTAAGTCTAACTGTTATTACGATCTAACTCTATCATCCAGTTATTCAATGTTTCCTGATCGAATTACCGCAAACATGTGTCTTCCGATATGCCTTTATTCTAATTATCGTAAAGAGATTTCCTAAAAACCCGAAATCTTTTTATTAATTGACAAAACAATGGGGTATGCATGAATATTTTCGTCATTTTCTATTCTGTAACATTCCTCACAAGCTCAACGATAACAGTGGCTACCATATTCCAACTTAGACTGTGTACATGTTATGTTGAATAGTAAATTCTATCACTTACACGTGTTTATAAAAAACCAAAAGTTGATGCATTTCTCACTTGACGGTACTCCATAAATTAAACAGTTGATCAGTTGTTTGTACTATTTCACGTCTTCAGTGTGAAACTAAAATAGAACTAGTTCCATCTAACATTTGAAAACGTTAAAACAAATATTACTCCATGCTTACCACACCCCACCAGAGCGCATCGGCGTACGATCTGATCTTATCATTGACCTCACGTTCGAGCAGGTAAATCAGAAAGGAACTGGAAATTAATCCGAGAAATCCAATATATACAGTCGTGAACAATTCCTGTAACAGAAAACAATGAAATATGTCTCGTTTCATTCAGTTTATTTACTTTTGTTATGACAATTATGTGAATAAGTAGAATAATTTGTACGTGTTTGTTTCAATTACGTCGTATCAAATCAGCAACTAAAATATTGGATGAGAAACGGTTTTTGAAATTTCAATTGGCATAAGAAACTCAGTGATTTGTTAAAATACACATAATCGTTTCATAAAATCCTAGAGACAGAATACATTTCATACATTCAACCACTTGAATCTTCAGCATCATTCTGAGATTATTCATTCTAAGATAAGTAGAAAAAGTTTGCCAAAAACTATATTGAAATAAGTTCGTATACTTCATCGCAATATGTACAATTTGCGCCCATCATTTTAAAAACCAACAAAACTTGTTTCAGCGTCTTATTTGTTAGAACGTATAGGAATAAATTTGCAAGATTGAACGAGAGAAAATCGTGAGATCAATCACTGAGTGTGTACTCCTTTCAGTCATCAAACAGAAACGCATACAGTGTGTAAATGATGAACACTACGGAAAGGCACCGATTCAAGCAAGAAAAGATCAGATTCAATGGTACACTTTCCAAGATAACTTACTAGACTCTCACCAGGTGAATTATAAACGGGTGTAATTTGGAAATATTCACAATCACGAACATATTTAACGTGATTCTGAGTAAACAGAGACTCAGATATCAAGAATACCTCAATATGGATATCACACCTTTAAATCCACAAGACAATCAACCTGAATGTCAAGGATGGGTGTAGAGGGTGCACCTTATATGTCGTCATATATTCAAGGAAGCGTAATCTTCCAACTTGTGTCACGCAACGCAAATGTATTTGCTATTACAATGAAGTCGGGTTGCTGATCTGGTCAGACTTGAACTCTTCTTTAATCTCAATGGCGTGTTCGGTCATTGTTATCGGCAGTGTGACAGTTATTCATACGCAGGTTTGCTTATGGTGAACCTAAAAACATATGCACTGTCGTGACTGTTGAAATCAACTGAACTGCTTGGCTAGTTTGCACTCAGAATAGTGTACGCGGGTGGCAATATTTGGGACCTCACTAATGAATTGAAAGACTGGTTACGTTAGGAATGACACGACCGTATTTTCTGACTGAATGCATAACCGTACATAGTCAGAAGCAACGCTGAAGCCATCGAGACACTAGGCACAAGTAAACTGGCTTGAAAAATTTCCTTCCTAAGCATTAGATAAACAATTTCACAAAATTAGGGAGTAAACTACACATATGGATTGTAACCAAGGATATTCGAGGGATTTAGTGGTTATTGAAAGTTAAATTTTAAAATGGATGCTGAGTTCACCACAGTTGGCGAAGATCCTGGATACATAATCTTTATATTATGTTATTTGAGTAGTACTGAGAGGTGGAGTGATCAATTAATTTGTGTTGGCAGAAGACAACCTTAGGTAAAGATTGTGCTTCACATTAACCTAAGCTACCAGATAGATTTTGGTGAACTCTAAAAATGTAGAACAACAAGTTGGTTTACCGCAACACTTTAAACGTCTCAGAACCGGTCTCAAAGAGGTCACTGTTGACATTTTTTAACTTATACTTCGGTTGTTTTCAAGACAGACCCAATGTGAACATTGTTTCGCAAAGCCAGGCAAGCCTTCATGAGTAACTATGTACTATGAATAGGGACAATGGCTATGAATGGTTATGTCTGAGTGTTTGCCATCATTCACAACAAGAGGAGACTGACCAAAGTTGGTGCGTATATGGTTTCTGGGAAGCTGGTCTTTGTGGACCTGCTTGCTGAAGTCCACCAAGTCACACCGGAAAATGATAGAAAATTATAGTCTGTCGGAGCTCGTACCTTTTCGGTGGTTAGATTGTATTCGCCTCACTGAAGCAGAGGCGTATAGCGGCTCGCTGATGTTCGTAACCTGTGGAACTTTCTTGTTCTCTAAATCTGTCAATTCATTTAAAGTATCGTATCAGCAGAATGGCTGCTGCCTAAGATAAATAAAAACTCAACATGTGCTCAAACAAATTTGGTCAAAACATAACCGGGGGGACCGATACTCCATGTCGTCGACTGCCCGGAACATCTTGGAAACAGGTGACACTGCCGACCTACATGACTCATTAGATTTCTTTTTGCGCAATCGGGCCCAAAAATTGGTCGAATTAATCGAACCAGACCCAATAATTATTTCGTGTTCTGTTCTTCATATGCAAAACCACTGATTCAGACAGTTTATTTACAGTGGATTTGATAAAACTCACTTCACCACTACGAACCTGAATGAGGACTTATTTCATTATTTTTGCCAGCGGTAAGCTCTATACATTCCAAGGTTTACAGTCCGTGACTGGTTCGAACAAAAGATAAACTTTGCAGCATGCCTCCCCTCGTTTTTGATTTTCAGGTAACTTGATTGATTCGACGCGGTAAGTTTATTTGAATACACTGTCGCAGTCGGCGCAATCCGATGGAATTTACGTGGCAATTAAGTTTCGCTAAAGCGGAATAAGCAGCTGGTAATAAATGTTTTTCGTGTATACGCTACGGATTTTGTTAAACCGAGCTAACGAAAAAGCCGTGAGAATGAGCGTAGTGACCAGTGCGATTCGACCTCTTGTTTATTCATCCCGGGAAAAACTACACGCTGAGGCAAGTTTCACGTTGATTCATCAATTTTTGATGAACATTAGTTCCTTTTTAACGAATTCGGCATTGCAGGGGTTTAGCTATGGGCGGTACCGACGTAAATATTCCAGAAAACTTTGGGAACTTCTCAATGTCAATGCGATCATTGTGCGATCCTACCACGAAATTCGCCTCTAAAATTTTGATGCCAAACATAACATTCGGTAACGTGATTCACCGGCGTTCGGTCTTTAGGTTGTTTCAGTCCTCTCCAGAGTCCTGTAAACTTTATAAAAAGTCATTTTTGCAAAAGAGTGTTTTCGTTATTTCTCATCAAGCTTTTACTGCTGAAGTACAAAGAAAAATTTGGTGTATTATCTGCTGAACAGAGCGCATTTTTGAGGCTTTCATGAGGTTAAGCATTCACATATGATAATTCGGTCGTGCTTAGTGTGTGAGGTTAATGGTGGAGTGATCAACACGGTTGCCTCTTCAAAGCGTGGCTGGGGTTCTAGTCCCGACAGTGGCAAGGATTTGCACCATTGAATAGCTTTAATGAGAGCAAAACTCGAGTCTAGTGTTTCTTTTCGAAAGGGGCCAACTGGAAAGTTTGTGGGAATGCGACATTTGCGATCAGTTGCGAGTGATGTTCAACCTATATGGAAAATCCAAGTTTCTGATACGTGGTGTGACAAACTTGTTAATTCTGATATCACCCAGTTATTAAAATCTGAGCTTCCACTGTATCTGACTCAACGGTCATAGTAGCACGTTATGTGACAGACAATGTACCAATAGAATTCTCTAAATGTGTTGATAGTTTAGCTCAAATAAACGCATGCAGCTTAATTACACGCTGT
Organism: Paragonimus skrjabini miyazakii; assembly: GCA_014338405.1. Taxonomy (NCBI): domain Eukaryota; kingdom Metazoa; phylum Platyhelminthes; class Trematoda; order Plagiorchiida; family Troglotrematidae; genus Paragonimus; species Paragonimus skrjabini miyazakii. The sequence continues at coordinate 89,763 of JTDE01000353.1, forward strand.
TCTTGCTTTTAGTTTAAGCCCACCTTAGGCTCACATGTTTCACAGTTAGATTTCTTTTAACTCACAAGTTGTTTTGGTGTAACGAAATCTAAAATGGTTTCAAGGTTATGCCCACAGTGCTCACAACTTATTCGTGCTTCAGACCTAATCACTTCGACTGCTTATATGACAGACACATGTGATCAGAAAAAGATTTGTCTTGATATGGTCCTGAAAAAACGCTACTGGCGAATGGTTATGCTGAAGAGTTCACAAGAAATTTTAGCTTGATGAACAAGTGCCTTATACCGGTTTCAACAGCTCAAAAATTGGCATATAGTTTTACCTTTGCAACTGCAAAGGGACCATCTAGGAAACGACATAACTTGAAGTATGCCCTATCCGGTAAGTATGCGGCGGCCAAGTTACGTTCGTTTTGAGCCACCAAATAACCAGTTCTACACACTTGTGAACTCAGTCTGTCAAACTATTTTGTTTTTCAAGTTATCTACCGGTTCACTTGCACTTTCAATAACGTCTTCAAATGCATGACAAACCATCAACTACTTCAGCAAATGGCAGAACATGCCCCGAAATAATTGAGACAGCTGATAACACAAGAATCTTAAACCATTTAATTCAATTCTCGAAATCCTCCATCATGGATTGCTGGACGTCACTACAATAAGTCACCAGGTATACCTACTCAGCTCATTCAGAATACCGTTAAACAATCAGAATCAGAAGCTACTGGCCTCTAGTAATCAGAACTCACCAGTCGGCGTTATGTGCGCAAAAGTGGTTGAAACAACCCTTTGAGTTGCCAAGGTGTTGATGACATAATACTTGGAGTCAGGATATTTAAAAAGGACTAGGCTTCGACAATCATCCTTTACTCTAGATTACAGAATACTAGTCGTATAGGTGCAGTGGCACAGTAGTCGCGTTTATGGGTGTTAATTAGGAAGTTCATTAGTTGCATCCTTGATGTGGAAGCCACACCCATGGGACGACATCTCTCTAGCTAGTTACCCCATAAAAAACTGAGAGGTTTTAGAAGATTTATTAATATGTCATTTTCTAGTCGTCACTTGTTCACGGCAGTAACATCTGTTTTGTATTCCCCAAATACATCAGCTTAGCGTTCGCGTTTTGATCATTTTGGATGAGAATAGCGTTTTACTATAGCAGCAAATGTAAACAAATCTGTAACATTTTGTTACACTCTCAGTACACTCTTTAAACTGGCTCCGTGAGCTATATCTGTAGTAAACAATGTCGTAAATGGGTTTAAACCAAAATCTAAACAATTCAGCATTTCCAATCATCTTACGCCCATCGTAAGTGGCGATTCTTTGAACCAGTGACCTTGAATTTTAAATAACTCACAACTAATTTGTGTCGAAATTTCAGAAGTAGAATTTTTAATTAGAATTGTTTTCAGTGGGGCCAACAATGTTCAAACATTGCACTACAGCATGCGATATTTTTTGCAACGGAAGGACAAACTTTGCAGAATGATTAACTCGTTATTGGTTATTTATCTTTAAGCTTGTTTACAACCAGTTAGTATACTGTTTACTTTTTCGTTTTCATCAAATAAGAGTTATCACTACAAGAGCCTGCATACAAGTCCATATATGACATTACTGAAAACGGATTAGGCAAGTGGCTTAAAGTATTCAACTTATTCTGCCAGTTTTCCTAAACTTTATTGAAACACTTACTCAGCTTACATCTCAGCAGTATTTGTAATTGTTCAACTTTCCTTTAGGCTGACAAATATTGTCGTAGGTCACAGTCGAAAAACTGTGATCTAATACCATTTTGTTATCTATAACTTTCATACGGGAATTAATTAAAGGTCCCAGTATTTAGTTATACTATACTAAAATGAAAGCAGAGTTTTATCCCTCAAATTAACCACTCTTAAGTGTGTTGTTCCACTTGTCCAGTTTTGAAGAAACACAAGAGAAACGTCTGATGATATCGTATGACATATTGTTAAGAAATTATTCTGTTTAAATATGACATCCGTCAAATTTGTACGCACCGTCAACTCGAGCAATGTTGCAAGTTCAAAACTGTCAATTTCAAACTAGTAATTAATTTGTGAAGTGGATAAAATGAAAACTGTTTACATCGCGGATATCAACCTGTGCTTGCAACCAACGTGAATACAACCCAGGTGGAAGTTTAATTAAAAGAAAAGATTCGAATTACACAGATAACAATTTAGTAAATTTACACAGAATATGCAAATCGGAGATATAATTACTTAATCTTGGGTTAACTCTACACATGCGGCAAAAATTTCGATTGTGGAAGTCGTTTTTAATTTGAAAAACAACTTTAATTTTCGTTTATCATTGAGGTGTTCGAGTGTAACTGCCGTTTACAGCCAAAAATCACTATTCTTTTATCTGCGGTCTTTCTTCCAAACCTTTCACTAGAATGAGGTTTTCAACAGATTGGCAAAGACCAACAATTACTAGACTGCAGCTAACATGCGTGCACCAACCATTTCTAATTAAAGCATTTGTTAATAACGTAGCCACACGTGCCAAAGGTTTTGCACTCGACATTTATGTCTGGTCGGGTATAATTATAGCAGAAGTGAACTAAATGTCAGGGCACTACAAACTACCAGACAATTGTGCATCGTGATGACGCTCAGTTCAAATTCGGCTGTGAAATCTTTGCCTACTTATTAACTATTACGAAATAGTGGATACCGTGTTCAATGTCTGAACCATAGAAACAAGGAGCAACATACGATAAATATACCTTACGCAATGAGTAAAGTCCGGATGCCGACGTAAAAAATATACCTTGATTAGTTACAAATCTTCATTCAGATTTTTTCAGTCAGTCAGTCAATCGCGAATTTACGTATTTGAATACTGCACTTTTATAAGTATTTCTGCGGGTTTTTCGTAATCTAAACTCAACGGAAGTCGTTAGCTCAGCGTTTGCCTTTGAGTACTAAGTTATTTCTAGTGAATTGATCTACCTGGTTATGTATTTTTAAAATTACTGAACGCGACACGTTGTGCGTGCACATATGTTATAATTGTAATCTTTCAAAAGATAGTGAACTGTATAATTTTTCCAGATTTCGCTGAAACTGCCCAAGGGCACTTTGGCCCAAACAGCCACGAGAATAGGTTTCAATCGTGTATGAGTCTGATTAAATTCTTTCATATTCATATTTTGAGCAACTTTTACATTGACTAGGCTGTTTAAAATCAATTCAGAAAATCTTTCGTCCTGGTCAAGACAATAAAGATGATCGCTTTAGGAAGACCCTTACGTATGTGAAAGTAATCTTTATCGAGTGTTCTGGAAGGCGCTGAAGAAATAATTTATTTGCTAATAAAATGTTTTGTTTTGTAGTTATTAGTGCTCCTGGGCATTTCAAATAAGTGTGCGTAATTTTAGCTTGAAAATTCTCACGTATAAGTAATCGTGAATGCTATTATATGCATAAATCAGCAATACAAACAGGAGGAAGTTGGGCGCCAAGATATGGAAATTTTTTGAACGATGACTGATGAGTAGCTGAGGATTGCAACCAAGAAAACTTGGACATAAATAAATGCAGCATCTGTATCCCCTTGGGCGTATACGGTCAACATCTTCCGAAGTTAAATTTGGTGTTGGTTCATGTTTTTCAGTAATGCGTACAATGTATAGTTTGACAAGCTTCAAAAAAGGGCAAAACTTGAGAATAATACTTAGTTTTGGGACTGATTGAAGGAATATATCTTTGGGAATGCAATGAGTACAAGCTTTTCAACACATGTTGATTAATAATAGAAAGATGAAATAAGGCCAATTGCGAATATGACGTTGTGTTTTTAGAAAACTATCAGTATTTTGGCGAGTCATAAATTGGGTTATAACATTAATGTGGCTTTTCTCACCCAATTTTATTGCATTAACCCGGTGAATCCGGATGAGGTTGCAGTATGGATTTAGTTGTTGTGAGGACCAGTTACAAGGTGAATTAGATGCTAAATAGCTGAGAAGCAAAGTATTAGATTAAACTATTCGCTCGTGACTAATAGGAAATAGCTGATATAACGGTTAAAACGACAATATCACATAAACGTGAACTGGAGGCATGTTTTATTTTGTAGCAAGGGTGCACGCTACCGACGAGTTGAAACATTGGGAAAACTCAAGGGTTGAACCTGTTTCAGAATAGGCTGAATAGTAAAATTAAACTTGAATTGCAAGGATAAACGCCAGTAGTATTCAGTCTACGTTAATTATTAAAATATTACACATTATACTTAGTGGTTTTCAACTTGACTAAGAATTCTCGTCATAAGCTTACACTTTTAAATAAACCTAGCCATTACTGCGTTTCCTCCATGAATGATTTGGCAACCTGAACATTACTCGCAAGTGAAGGGGCATGAGTATTTATAGATGTAAATAAAAGTTGACATATTTGCTCCCTAAGGATCGGGCGGAAGATGAAATTGCGGATTGGGAAGGACAGAAATGCGATGCTGTTGAAACTTGAAAGCAGCAAAATTCAAATCTCTACTTCTCTCTGACATGACGAGGTGAACAATAAAATTGCAAAATTGAAACCAACAATAAATAGTCTTTAGTTTATAATAACCACACTTTTTATGTAAACTTCAACTCAAAAACTGTTAACAGACCTCATAGATTAACAATTCAGCTGTACCCCAGAGTGGAGTGATCAAGAAATCCTGCGACGACAATCATTTTGTTACAAAATGTGGCGGATACCATATAACACAAAAGAGTGATTGGGCAAATACACACAACTTTGAATGTTCCAAGTTCCCTGTGTGACAGTAGTTTAGCTGGTAGAATGACTGCCGCATCTGTGCATGTTATATCTGTCGTTAGATGGAATCCAGATTTTTCACAGTTAGGTGTCCACCAAATTCATAAGTTGTTCTGAAAGGCAAAGTGTGTTAAAATCTGCCAGTTGCAGTGAAATGCCATTTATTGTAACATCTGCTTTTGCGTTGTTCTCAATATAGCTCAAAGATCCATTGACTAAAACTGTTGGATATGATTTCAAAACCAGACCGGCGAAAGCAAAATATGCAACGTTTCATGAACGTTCAAACCGATACTCACTGAATAGAGCTCGAGAAGTAAAAACAAAGTTCTAACTACTGGCCACGCAATTTTGTTCTTTGTTTTCGAACTTGTCAGCCTGATTGTTTGAGCAGTCTGTTGATCTGTTTTCAAAGGCAACCCAAAAGCACAGTAAACTGGGCATGGTGTGTATTTGACGAAAACGAATGAAACCTACATAACATGGACCATATCATTTTAAAATCGCCACTTCTTCACCGTTTACCTAGTTGGATCCCATGCGAATTCGTATGTCTAGAGGATGGGTGTTGTTTGCCTGCTGAGAAATGTTCGAAAATGTCCGTAAAAGAATGGTGGCTAAGTGCATAAAGAAGAAGAGTCTTCAATCCATTCTCCTTTTGCCATAAATACCTTTTCTATTCTCTCCACACTACCATGGCTGTTCTACTCGATTCTTAGGTAGCAACTTGGCATTGTTGCCAGTAATTCAAAGTTACCACTCTTCGTCTCTTGAACTTCCAACTGCTTTTCATTAAACGTTCATCAAATGTGCCTTTCACAATGAGCGTGACGAAAGTGGTGAACAACATTCACTTAGACATATCGGTCTAATTTTCGAAAATCTAGATTTTCCCAAAGTTACCTTTGTTCAAATTTATGTGTTTATCGCCACGCTCACTTATCACAGTGATCGTCATTATCGGTGCGTTAACCTGATATCTTTCAGAATGCCAGAGGGAGGCATCTGTAAACAACATGGTTTTCATAATAGAACTTAACGCAACAAACAAATTTCGAACTCCTTACCCTTGAGACTAACACATGACAGATGAGTACTATGATAATGTATGCGAAAGAATCCAATGTTTCAAACACAGAGTAATTTATTTCCAGGTGGTCACCCGAAGACATTAACGCTTATTTCTGGCGCACTTCTCAACAGGTTGGAAAGTTAATTTAAACGGTCTAATTTTATTAATAAATATCAAATGAAAAGCAAACAATTTAGCATACAAATTTTACCCAACATTCTCATTTTACCAATTAGCAGTTATAAATCATTGCATATTGTTTACACAGAATGAATGGATAAATTGAAGGATTCCAGCAGTTTATCACGTACTTATGTGTGGCTCAACCCGTTTGTTTAGAATTGTACCGCTAATTTCAATTATGAAACCTATTAAGACTTCTCTCATTGTTTTCCCAAATATTGTTTCACCCCTTGTTGAGCGTTATATACTTGTACTAATCTGATAAAGCAAAATGGGAGACAATTCTTCCGTGCTATCGCCTTCTACACCCCAGTTGAAATTGTCAGATATTTCAGCTTCTTCAGAAGTGCATGGAAAGACCATTCAGCTGGTCTTGATGCGCAACAAAATTGAAGACCAGCACTCGTCAACCACGAAGTTAGAAGTTAACTGTATTCCGGATCATGAACACATAAGCCAATAAAGTATATCCCCTCCATTCATTTCGGCAGTAGGACACTCCGTGACAGTTCTGCCATCATAGATTCTGAATTGCAGTAGAAATTTCTCTCGAAACGTTTTGTAGTTACGTAGCTTACATATGATTATATCCAGTGTTCTACATAGGGTTCGAGCCCCGATTCCCTGTAGGCATCAGAAACGTACCAGTTGAAGAGATAGTATATAATTTTTGTCGGACATTCGCATTTGTTGGTCTTGTATGCGAGACGTAACGATATATTGGGGGCCTTCTTAAATCTATCCAATCACCGGATAACCTCTCCCAGGCTCATTGATGTCTTCTAATGACAGGCATCTTTTCGTTCTCATGTTTCTACATGGTACGACCGGCGTCACAAAAATGCTAATCTGGTCATTTGTCATGAATATAATTTGGTTGGTTTGGCAGATTTGCCAAATAAAATGCAACTCACCGCATTAAACTAAAAGTATACATTACTAGTTGGGCGAGAGACCACGATCAGTAATTTTGTTCGGTTAACAGAGTCACATATGTAAAACTGCGTGTTCTCTTTTTAAGTCTTTTGCCAAAATGTACTGGTCTGGGTTGTGCAAAAAACGGATGGCCTAGCAACTATACTGTGCACCATGTACTGTTACTGTGCATTGCTGAGGTACATCAAGATTCTGCTCGGTTATAGATTCGCTTAAATTGGTCAAACATTTTGAAAGATTTGCATTTTTACGAAGGCTTTTGTCGGCGTCGACCACCAATGTATATTCTTAACACAAAGGGGAATCAAACTTCATCTCACGTTTCCATGCCCTGACATGGGAACAATCAACCTGGTGTACACAAAACTCAACAGCTGTGATGCCTTAGTATTATTGACTATGGTAATACCGACGAAGTATAACAAGAGCAAACCTGCGTTATATCACCATTCCAAAGAGGCTGGTCTTTCCGTTTAGTTAAACGGAAAAGTAGCAATAACAACGGAGTTGTGTTCAAGTAGTCAACAAAAAATCATGCTACTTATCATCACGTAGTTGTTACTATCCAACTACATCCTGACTGCCGATGAGTATCAAATGCTTCGTCTAGCAAAATACAAGGCACCATCCAAACTTACTTGTAGCAATCTGGTAAGCTTTTCGACTGGTTCATTTCGAAAAACATATTCAAACTGGGGTTTGATAGTCGACTATCCTGAGGGATGATCAGCACCTGTTCCTCAGGTCCAGAAGCTCACTCCTTGCCTTTATGTTTGTGGTGAAAGTTTGTTGAACCCAACGCTTCTTACTTCTTAATAAGCAAGGGTATGTCGCGGAGCCTCGTCGCAGTCGCAAAATGTTAAAGTTAGCGCCGTAAGCTGAACAAACGGCATCTAAGTTTAACACCCAGGAGCGAAATGGAATATATAACTGGTGGGTATCCAGTCCTCGAATGCCTACCAGAAAGGTTGAATATACTGGGCTGTTAAGAAACGTTGGTCTGTCATTCGATCCACACAATGCTCGACCAACTTCTGATGCAAAACGTCACCTCAGACCATAAGTTATTTGGGATGGCTGATTTTCCACACATGGCAAAAGTCATTAATTCTGAGCTAAAGTATATCGATTACGAGTGTGCACTACCGTTTGATCAGTAACGTATTACCCCTTTATTGAAATGTTTGAGAACTGGGTCCCCTAGCACATTGACCTATTTGAAAAACACCACTTTGTTGAGTGGAGAAACGTAAAAGGTTGATAACAAATGTGACAGCGATTCACATAACAGTAACCAATTCTCAATAAACACTATGCACCAAAACCGTTCGTTTTTGATAATGCATACATGAATAATCTACTCAGTTTAGTCAGCAAGTGTTACTGTCCAGATGATAAACAGTTGAAGTCAATGGCCAGCATTTTCTCGAAAAACAACTTATCTCGTCTATATAACTAAAATCTTCGTGGTATACTTCTCAATTTTCTTTCAGGAGTGGTTTCCTTGCTGTCACATAAAAAAGACGGTTCAAGACAACGAACCATCTGTTATAATGCAAAATCTGATAATGACTCTGGCGTGTGAATGAGCGTTTTTTTTTAAAGGGAGACAGATAATTCAGTAAAATAATACGTTGTGGGTTCACATGGGAACCGTAGGCCATGATTCGCGGGAATCCAACGATCACCTTACGGTATGCATGGCGTTTTCAAGCAATCATCGTCGTCATGGATATTCCCCACTGTCAAACTGTCCCGCCTTGGTATCTTTGTGATGAATACAAACAAATTCCACTTTCAAGCATTCTAAAAACTTGGTCATCGAGTAACTCGCGTTCACTCAAGAGTGGATTGAATAGTCGCATTGTATATTGTTTGCGCATCATGAAAATTAGGTGCACTTTAGCGTTTCATGAAATATTTTCCTTCGGATGTCTATCTATTGGTAGAGAAGATGGTTCTATGAACACTGATCAACACTGTAAAAGTTGGCATTTACTTGAACGTGAAACTGCGCCAAAAATAGCATGCCACTGAGCAAAAAACGTTCCGGCTAATCTGCTAAGCATCTCAGACGGGTAGGTGTTACAATTGAAAACTTTTGTGCACCCATTCCACTGCATCATGTGAATTGAACGAAAAATTCAGGAGATTATCTCATCAGATATGATTTATGAAGTAGTTCACGTTGAAAATCCCCATGGTCACAGTTTCACGACAAACTGATACTTTCAATAAATAGTAGAAGATGATCTGGTCAAATCGTTCGTCTTGAATAGAATTTAATCTTTAGGACCTGCTCAAATTTTTCAAACTCACTTTACCATAAAAGCCCAACGAGTGAGTTCTATTTACCCTCGTTTGCAAATACCCGCTTTATGGTTGATTTGTTGTTTACCCATCCGTGCCACCAGACACGCCAGACAGACGGTAGACAGATAGTGGTAGATGACCATTTTGTAGGTCTGTTCATTTCAATCAAATTGGTTAAAACCTGAGGCAGGGGAGCTATACAGCTCTGTTTTCTTACACGGTTGATCTATTAAGTCTAGTGGATATGGGGTAGGAAATGATGGTCATGAATCGGAGCATTCGGACAAATTTATACCGGTTTTTTCAAAAATATACCTGTATATGTATTTATCACTCATTTTTCCGCACATGCAATAATGCGTGAACAAAATTGGCTGAGGGAATAAAAAAGATCGAGATGCATAGAAGAGCCGGTTTTCTGGATTCCATAGAAACCTTGAGGTACATAGACTAAAATGCAGTCAGTAGTTGATCATGCTTAAGTTGGTGATAAAAACGGACAAAACAATACTGGCCGCTTTCGACCCATTTAGAAACTTTCCACTCAATAACACGAAATCAGTCGGACAGTCGTGCTTTGTCTGCGCTTCAGCTGTTTGGTCCTGCATAGAACAAGTGATCTACCTCTATGTGGCAAAACAGTTCATGATGGTAATATGACTTCTCTAACATTGAGTTCTTCAGATTTAAACTTCAGCCATGCACTAAGACAAATAAGTGATCTACTACACGTACCATGAACTTGACCAGCTCAAATAATACTGTATGGTAAGTATTAGAGTCATGAATTCGTTGAATTGTGTAGCAATTGGTGTAGCAATGGACAGTCCATTGGATTCAACACTTGCAGATATATTTTTAGGAAGAATAGGTCGTGCCAGTCTCTATAAGCGATATGTAGATGATATCTTGATTTTTACCACTAATGATCATTTTGCCTCACTTTTAAGACTTTAATTCTGCTCATCCTAATCTTTCTGTTTCTCATGAAGAGAAAGCAAACAATAGTTTATCTTTTCTAGACACTTCACTCACTAGAAAACATGATGGCTCACTACAACGCTCAGTGCACCGTAGAGACACTTGGAGCGGTCAGTATTTGCAGTTTTCTTCATTTGCACCAATCAGTTATAAACGAGGTCTCGTGAGAACCCTGTTTCATAGATCCCGGGTGATATGCACCGATGACTGCTTGCAAGGAGAGGAAGAAAGATTAAAGAAAGTGTTGCTCGCAAACGGCTATCCTGAGTAGTTCATCGATGTTCACAGCCAGAAAAGACTGATCAAGACTGCCGTGAGTACGGTCCCAAAGAAACAGGTCTTTTTAAACCTCCCCTTCAAAGGCGATCATATCACAACCGATGTAAGTCAAAAATTACAGTCTGCTCTAACTCGTACATACCCGGCGGCTGAATTGCGGTTGCTACTCACAACTAGGAGCGTTGCTCAGCTTATTCACAATCGTGTCCTACCGAAATGTTCTGTCTCACATGTAATCTATTAGTTTACTTGCAGCTGCGGTGACGTCTATATCGGCAGAACAGACCGGTGCCTACGACAAAGAATGGCTGAATATATGCCCAAGTGGTTGGTGCGCGCCATGACGCAACAGGCAATGGCAACAGAACGAGTGAGACGAAATCCGAACTCATCCATAGCCAAGCACATCATGGAAACAGGTCACGTTGTTGACCCCGCCAATTCGTTTCATGTGTTGTTGCGTAATCGGAATCCGAAGTTGCTTGCCTTCTCCGAAGCTATGCTAATCACTACTCGCCGTCCGGTCCTGTGTGTGCATAAACTGTTGACTCACGCAGTTTGTCTGCCCTGGAACTGACAACAGTCTTTGTTTTGTGCAAACCCAATCGTTGATTGTTTCTATTGTTGTTCCTATCCGCATGTCCTATATATTCCAATGTTTTACGTTCGTGACTGAAGAGAGTAAACGAAATGTTGACATCGCGCGACGTATGTCTTCTATCGTTACTGGTGAATTGGATCAAGGGAACCCAGTGATTTAAATTTCTCAGTTCTGTAATAATTTCTATGTGGACCTCGACTTATCGTAGTTATAGGTACATACATATGAGAAAACACTCAGTTATATTATTTGTGATTCGGAGAAAAATGTGTACAGAAGGTAAGTGAACAAACATCAAGATCGCTTTCGTCATTCATTCAGACCGCCAAGGTCAGCCCATCTGGCAAACGTGGGATGACTCATAAACCTAGCCGCATTGTGTAACCCATTCAACCCATATCCTGTAAGATCAGTGCATATCTATCTTCCAGTACACTTTAACGGCATGCGATAGCAAGGATGGACGGACGCAAATGATTTTAAGAATCCGTTGGAATGTGTACTACAGAAAAAGGACGAAGTTGGATAAGTGTTGACAAGGAAACCTAACTTTCTGGAGGTAGCAAGTTTGCAGAAGATATATAGTTTCAAAAAGCTAATCCCAATGACCACCACTGAAGTGATGAACAGCTATTTTGACCTTATTTGGTCTCAGCAGCACCAAGCATGCCGCAGAATTGAGTCCGCGACTTATGATTAAGCAGCAAAATGTAGTTCAAGCATTTATTTACTATTACGTAAGTTGTAGGAGAATGCGTGGATTAGTTTTCTTGGATGTTGCGATTGGTTTCCGTCATAGATTGAAATCGATAGGCAATTTTTTGTTGGCCTGCAAACAAGCAACCATTCACCTTAGTGCCAAAGTGGTTTGAGGAATTGGTTTGCACACAGGAGGGTTATTCAGATACCACAAACCGCTCTATGTTTACTGGTAGAACGTTCGATTCTACTGTGTGCGTGTTGCTCATCAGACCGAACTCGGTCGAAACACCTTTCCACTACTTCGTTGGTGTTCAGTGGTATCAACTGTTTACAAAAATCCGTTCTCAACCCCTGCTGGGGCTGTGAGAAATGCTTGCTCCTCTACAGAACAACCAGAAAATAGCTGACTAATTTCGAACTATGAGCAAAGGAAGCGCAACAGCTTAGAAGACATTCTTTGCAGACTTATCCGAAGAAGCGGTTGAACTACATTACCCAGTACCAGATCAGATAAGTGTATAATTTTCAAAGTGAGACTTAGTATTTGTTCTGTCGCAATGTATGTCAATTTTGTGACTCTTCAGTTTTTCTACGCGCATTGAGACAATTCTTTACCAGCACAAAGAATGAAGTAACGTATCTTGTGCTTATATTCTTCTAATGGAGAATTACGGTAAGTCAAGTGAAGGGTGAACGGGAGAACACCTTAAACGGTGCAGTGTTATCCCCAATTGACTCAACTGGACAAATACACTGAGAATTCTTTTATATAATTGTGAGAAATGACAGATGTTAGATGGTGAAGCAGGTGAAGTTGCATAATTCCACTTGACTATTTCCACGAATACGTTGTTAATCACCATGCTACTTGGAAAGTGCTATGCCTGAAGGTATAGTACATCTTTCATCCAAACACCTTCATGTCTTCCACCACGTAATATGCCAACGGTTCACATACATTGATTGTGTTTGGTCAAGATACCTTTGCACAAAGCTAATGGTACAACAACACATCCACCCAACTGCCTTGTCGACTTTGCAGTGTGCCACTGTAATGAGATGAGATAAGTTACACATTTTAGCATAATTGAACGCTGAGGACAAACTCAGTAATGAACCAAATGAATTGCTTGATTGTGATTTCAGTTTGGCAAGTGAAGTTTGATACCGGAAAAGTCTTGTCTATGCATGTCGCTAAAAGAGCATACAATTGCGTTATAAAACCATAGCAAATTTCTGTGAAGACTGTCAACAATGTGAATCCCAACATTTTACAAGCCACCTGACTATTTATGAAATGAACAAGATATCTGTGACCGTGGTTTTAACCCGGCTATTTACCATGTATGAAAACCATATCTGTAGTTTCAAGGGTAGACAGAGGGGCAAAATAACGGTAACAATACATTTTCACAAGCACGTTGAATAAGGCAGATGACCATCTGCTATTCAGCCGTTAATGAACTATATCGAAAACAGATAGTAGCACTTAGAAAACACTGCCACTAAACGTTTCACTATAAAATCTGCTTCTAAAGCTCCCTTGTATGTATACATGCAGTAAGGATAGCCGCCGAGTGGTCGTTCGCAGCGGTTGTCTGGTCGAGTATAGTTTACCGGGGAAAGTCAAGTTAGTCCACTACAAATAACCGGCCTAATACAAACGTACCTGTGCAAGAAGAATAAGAAGGCTGATATAAATTTTTTTAACCATAAGGATACAAAAGTACAAAAAAACAAGATAGCCTTACGGTTAGTGGGAAGATACGTCACATAATGCGTAGCGAAATCCTACAAATTAACATGTTACAAACACGGTAGAGCGCCGTTGTAATAAACGTTTTCGAAAAGGAAATATTGTGTTATACCACTTGTTCTGCTATACCCAACCACACACTGCTCTTTCTAACGTTTCATGGTTTATTGCATAAAAATAATCACACTTGAATTATTACAAAACTGTGTTTGGAACACAGCACACGTAGCACAGTAATGAGTGATATATGCTTCTTGGAACACTGTTGTTTCACCAAGTTATCATTCTATTTTATCGAGGTATACAGAAAGTTGGATGTCACATTTTCAGCAAAAGGAACCCAGATTGTCATTTACTCCAGCTTGTTTGACATAGCCGTATGAGGCATCAACAACTCATATAGATTAAACAATGGCAGCTCCGATCAGTCGCTGGTGACGTTCAATCTATATGAAAAACCAAAATCCCCTACTACTCAATAGAATTAATAATTTTTTCACTATTGATTTTGAATTCCGGCTTGTAAATTCCATATGGAACTAGTCTACTACGGTCATACTCTTTTTAGGTAAGGCGTTACAAGAGCCGTTTTCACCCAGACATCCTGTCTTGACCGGGGTCTTTCACAAAACACAGAAATCTTACGAAATTCGAACCAAAAAATGTATGTTAGACAAGTTGATACACTACTAACAACTGGATTTTAAACGTTAACGTACAGAATACCATAGAGCGGACTTGAAGATAAACTTCGAACTCAATTATCAGCCAACTAAGGGGATGCGTTTGTGTTTCGTCATGGATTCAGCCAGATTACCTTTAAACCAATGTACTGTCACGTCAACAATCAGTTATCCTGACGGCATAATCAACCAGGTAGGCGACAAATCTTTATTCAGACAAATATGAATTCGAACCAGCCACTTGGCTCCCCCGTCCAAACTCATCTCAGTGTTATTCAACCCAATATTTTCCAGTTGATGTCACCAGTTTCAGCAAGTTTAAGTGATGCATAAAGTTTTGATTACTATCAGGTATTTTTAGGTCATGAGCGCACTCAGAAAACCTAACCTTCCTACACTTTTGGATGTATATTTACGTGTAACAATAAGTCATCTTGAAGGCAGGATGCATAGATTATCGATATGTTGTGCAATAGAAGTTGTTTCGTCACCGCGAAACGAAAGTTAGGATGTAAACAGTTTTAAACAGCTTTGAAGTAAAAAAGAACAGGTGAAAAACAATTGAGCATCCAAAACTGACGAGTGTTGCTATTCGTTGTATCCACGATTTAGCGAAATATCAAGTTAAGCATCGCTCATAGCTGATCCCAGCCCTTGAATTCAGATAAGTTTTCCCGCTTGTCTCTTCTAAAAGAAGTACTAGACTTGACTTTTGTTCTTGTTAGACTCATCGGCAGTGCATATCCTTGCCACAGCCGGGATTAGAACTATGGCTATGCTTTTTTAGGCAGCCTCACACTTGACACCATCGAAATATCGTGTCTAAATGTTCAACCACCTTCATTTGTAGGTATTGATCAGGCTGCCCAATCGTCTCTATAAGAGATACTTCTACTGTCTTTTCGGTCCGATCGCCATCCTAGCAAATTTAATCAGGTTGGAGATTTCGACCTGTTTAGGAAGTACTAATCACTGGGAATTGACAACGAATACTTCTTTACGCAAATGGCTTCGATATTATTAAATTGACCAAACTTTGGATGTTTAATGTTCTCTCCTTCCTGCAAGTTGATCAGTAAACTGTATTGGCGAGCGTCCTCTAAAGTTTATAACTGAATGTATGGTGTGTCCATCAGACTCAAATCTATGACTTCAACACAATTGCTTACGTGGTTTCCACAGCCAGATAACTGGCAAATGATCCATTCCTATCACAGGGTTTGTGATAGAGCCAATACTGAATCAAACTGGAGGTGGAAATCAGAGTGTGTACCAAATCTTAACAATATTTGTTCAAAAATGTTCCGGCAAACAGCCAGGGACTCGCCGACAATCTCCATAAACCGGCTAAATTCTGTTGATGTAAATCAAAAAATCTGGCGCATTCATTGGAATAACATGTTTTAACGGAAATTCACCCAGATGCACGCAAAAATGCGTTCTATGGCACTCTCACTGAGACTTTCAAGGAGACTGAACACTTTGATATTACTGGACCGACCGAAAATTTAAAACTTCAACTTGGTCGTCTTCCTCAAGTTGAGTAGTGGGTATCATTGAGACCATGTGTGAGAAAGACGGTTTTCTTAACACCAACCGATCCCACTGGCTTGATACTTGAACTCAGCATATTGCATATCACTGTAGCTGGCTTCAACAAGATTATGTTGGAGGTAAGACCCGAAGGATCAGCTGTTATGTTTCAAACGAGGTTTCTTTGGAAGCAGAAGATTCTCTGGATATTAATTTGATAAACGCACAAGGCTTTTTTAACTAGGTGCATTCTTGTCTTTTCTTTTCGGAGATGCTAATGGATGGTTGACATCAAAACTTTCAAATATTTCCCAGCAGGTTTAAAAATTGGCGTGTTACCTAGGTGTCGGTGCTTGTGCACAGTAACTTAGTAACTTGGTAAAAAAGAAGTTTGAGATCTGGGATAATCTGAAAGTCACCGGTCTTATCACCATCGTCTCATGTAACGTGAAATAACTCAGACACATGGAGTAAAGACGGCTTCGATCTGGTAACCGGTGTATTAACCACGTTTTTCCTTGTGACGGGTCACATAATATAGAAACTTTTGTAAACATCCGACAGTCTTGCATCTTGTTAACTCTAATGGTTGCCTTTGGTCCCATTACCTTTGAAGTTTTCTAGAATCAGCTGCTTAAGTAACGCCAAAAGCTTTGTGAACGCTTTGGAGTATAGTTAACATTTGATTTGGGTAATAATGTTAACATACGGTATTTGACTATTTATGGTTTTAGTCAAAAGTTGTATTGCCTAGTCTTGTCTTACGTTGAGTTTTTCAAAACAGACATATTCATTCCAGGTTCGGATCATCGACAAGACTGAAACCGCAAACATTTTCGACGGTTACTGCACCCCACTTCATAAACTCGCTTGGGAAATAAAGATTCATACAACCGTTAACAGCTAATTTGAGAAGTACTTGCGCTGTTTACTTCAGGCCCATCGAAGTTTACGCTAATAATTCACCAAATGGGCAGTTAACTACAAACTTCAGTGCTTGCCATTTCTGCAACAGGAATTGAGATAAAGATTTATCGATTACATAAAATGGATGCGTGGCAACATGCATGAGGTTTGTTTTGTGTTCATAACAAATTTAGACAATTAAACACATCTATTTTGAACAATAAAAGAAGCGTTTTACTAGGCATCACGGAAAGAGTGTTAAACGGACATCATTTTTGAGTGGAGTTTTAGAAATAGAAATTGCACCGAATAAACGATATCTCTGAAGTTTACGGACCAAATAGACCATTTCAGCAAATTATGTACAGTATCATTTGCCGGGATTGTTCCCAGCGTTTGGTTTGTTTAAATAAGGTCAACTGATATACATTCGCAAAATGACTCAACCCTTAAGCAGATGAACACTGAGTCGTTCGTGCAGTCAATATCCAACAAGATGAGCGTTTGTCATAGTTTCGGGGTTTTTGTAACTGTTCTGTTATTGAGGTTAACCAGAATCAATCGATTCTGGAGACCGTTGAAACTAACATGTTTGCGATAGACTTGAAAGGAAGCGTCAAATGTTTGAGAAGAGTTTAGGAACGGGTGTCAATTTCAAACATTAGCTTGAAAGAAATCGATGTCTATATGTAAATACCTAACATGATTAAATATACATATATTTGCTAAAGAGTCAAAACAATCGCAAAGAGGTAATTCATGAACCATACACGCTAGAAATCAAAGATAAAAAATACTTCGGCGCAATTACAAATTAAAAACACGGGCGACATTTTCCTCTAATTTTTGCCATATGAGGTAGCATCCTCAATCAGATTTGTTCATTGCTAAAAAGGTTTAGAATTAACACATTTTACAGCCATTTTTTAATATCCCGAATTCAAATAATACTCGGCACAGTGGGCTGCCTTTTCCAGCTTAATTTATCACTCTCAAGCAAAGTAGCAGGCAAAGTGACAATCCTTGACAATCGTAATATATACATAAGCCAGTAAAGCCACTGAAACAAGATCTTTACGTTTCCGGTTTACAGGAAAGCATGTCGACGTACGTCAACATAGCTGGCTGATTGTTCCCACCACAAACTGCCAACAATTCTGAGCCACTGAGGAAACAAAGAACATTCTACGGACATTCTCTGCTTCGATAGGAGGGGTTTAGTATCCGCTTAAGAGATCGTTCTCAGAGTAACGTTAAATGCCTGGTCACCCCGCATCGGTTGACTTAACCTGCTATTATCAGAGAAGACCCGTTGCCTTCTGAAGCAGTTAAACTTGAAACCTTATGCCGCGTGTCAAACTCTTACTGAACTCAGTAACATTATACGTCATTAGGCGTGTCATGCAAAAATGTATAAATCCGACCAGCTCCATCTAGGCGTCCTTAATGTGTGCCCCGCTAGAAGAGAGATACAGGAAAACGGAAGCAAACTGGGCATTTAAAATTTGCACCTGGTTTGTCTAAATGTGGTGTCGAGTCGGTTGAAAGGCTGAATCAAACTAGTAATTAGTTTTCCTGTTAGGATGTGTTACTTCAAGGAAAAGTGGGTATATTGTTGAGATGCAGTTTACCCACACCCGTCGCAGACAGTGGCTGTGATCTAATAGTATGCTTATCTGTGAAATAAATCGCTTTGTATTTGCAAAACGGACTAAATATACCAGTTTGAGTAAACCTTGCGGGTAATCCCAACAACCGTTTTTCCAAGTTAGGGTACAAATTTAGGAGTCGTTTTGGTCCACAGTAGTTTGCTCTAGCAGAAAATACAAGAACAAAAATCTTATGTCAATAAACGTTTTGATTTGAAATGTCAACTTGTCTTAATTGGTCTGCCTTACTTATATCGATTGCCCGGTAGACTTATCACGCGGCATACATGTAAGTGAACAATGCTCCATGTTTCCAACACGAGCGACTGTCACATGACCCGAGCAAAACGATTATGTTGATTAGATTACAAGGAACTTCAGTGCAGTGTTTTTTGTCTGGCTGGACAAAAATTGTGATTAATAACCTTTGCATCTGGAGAGTATTGTTGGTCTCGTTATTTTCAACTATTCCACAAGCTGTAACCGGTTCGCCTGATCCATAAAAGACGTTTTAAAAGTTTTGCGTGCGACCTGAAAATCATTTAATTTCCTCGGCAAAAAGTGTATTTTTATCCATTTGCTGGCTGTGTAAGTGACAAAGTTTAGTAATGTATATAAAATAAAAGCACATGAAAATCCATTCAGAAAGGAGAACAAATTATTTTTCTCAACTTATCAATCTGCCATCAGCGGTGGAATGTTGTCCCGATCACTTGAGACCGAACAAAGCAGACAGTCAGTTTGACAATGCGCTGATTTATACGTCTCTGTTCGTCAGCGTATTTATGTTCTTCGGGGAATTTCTAGCACGCTGGCCTTAGAAGCATGACGATGTTTTTAGTTTAAAAATGTGATATTTATCAAGCCTTCTGAGACAGAATCATTTCGCAGAAAATGAATTCAGCAAAAAAATGTTTAACTTTTTGGTGAAAAGTAAGTTTTTGACCCCTTGAAATGCCCAATGTTCTCATCAATGTCCGTTGCTGATAACACTATACGTAGGCGTGTTTATGGTATGCAAGTTAAGCCATATCCAAATCGTCTTCTAAGCTTATTAGTCAGAAGACAAATTGTGACACGAATTTATGTGGCACATTTTTATCTATGAAAAACGTTTACTTGGCGACAATGCAAACGTCACTTCCAAAAGACAGGTGCCTATCAATCTGGAGTTTGAGTGATGGTCACAGCCACACTTACAGCAGGCGACCAACTGCGTTTTGCCGTGTAGAGCCGGCTGTCAGCAAACAATCGAAAAATTTCAGATTTGGCTTCATAGCATCCTTGATGACAGTAAATAATCGTACAACGCTGGCATTGTTAGTTAAGCCAGGTAAGGGTTCTGCAATAATTTAAGCAGACCGATTCAGCTGAACAATTCCCTCTGATTATGAGTAACCCTGAGGATAGAGCAATCCGGGACAGTTCCTTCCATAAGCAACTCACTCTTATAGATTTGCTTAATGCACAACCTGACTTTAGGTCGTAAACAAAATCGATGTAAGAGAACCTAGCGTGCGTTATGAGGTGGTTCTTTGGTTATGCCACAACTAATCATAACCAAAACCGTCGTACAGGTCGTAATTTTTTGATCTAGTCATCAAATTAATGATCAAAGCAAAGCGATGAACCAAGAACTCCGTTTTCTAGGTTGCAAAATAAGCAAGAAGACCAATAGTAAGCTGAAAATGGGGGTGTACATCAAGAGACATTCGTTTAACTCGGTATCTTTCCTTTAGCGCAGAACACCACATGTGTGTAGAGAAAGCAACTGAACGTAATCTATTTCAAAAAGCCTGTTTACTAACAAGTTTCAAGGATGATATATTGGAAGAATAAACGGCAGTCACCTCAACATTGGATGGCAACAGTTACTGTGAAAAGATAGCCTGTATCAAGATTAACAGTACCCAAAATCGACTACCAGCTGCTGTTATTAGACACACAAAGACTAAGTAGGTATATTTCAAACCGATATTTGACAGATGCAAAATCAGAATAGCTTGTAAAGCCATCAAAACAGCAAATGACACATTATTCCACTCAAGTTAAAAGTGGCATGTTCTGAACAAGTCAGACTGTGTGTGTAGAAACAACTACAGATTATCATGCTTCTTTCATTCGGTAGACCGTCCATCATTCGAATGGACACACTGAGTAACATGCAAAGTGTCGTAGGAAGCCTCACAACAAATATTCGCAACCTCGGAAACTAAAACACTCGTCTGCTGTAGTTGCACACGTAATTCTTAACTAACGTCACGTTGAGTTTAGCTATTCAATGGAGAAAACCGTGAGTTTTGTAACCATTGGACACGCCCAGAAGCTCTAATGGTCACAAATACACCATAAGATGTACATCCGTTGGCTTGTCTGAATATGTCAACTGTGTGAAATCTTCTTTTGAGTGAATTACATTGACACCATACCGTATTCTCGTTACCCATCCACTGTCGTTTAGACCGTACTCACTTTGATAAGCACGCACACACGCAATAACTGTTCAGCTCCACCCACACAAGGTCTTTAACGCTGGGATGTTGGTTTACCTATAAACACATTCATTCTTTCCAGCACAGCGCATGTCAGGTACTTCCGTTAGTGCTATTCAACAACTACCCTCCACGTGGGCTGTACAGTTTATCTTTCAAGTTGACTGTCCGAGAAGATTGAAATGCAACAAACCTTACGATTCCATTCCTTTTTACTCGTCAAGGTTTAGCCAAGAAATCATTTTGGAATGTCCTTTATGAAATTCTTCAAAAGAGAGTAAAAACACTTTGCGACATGTTAAAATTTTAATTCATGCTTAACGGCAGACACGGTAAGGTCAGGTGATTGTTTACAAAACGTACACAGCAACAACCGTTTTCAACCACTACCATTGAAGGCTAATCAAACGACCAACAGTCTGAATCATATTTTGTTGTGTTGAAACGCAGTTGCTCACCTTCTTACCTGGAAACTTCATATAGCGTTTACAGCAATCCTTTCCACCATGACAAGGATCCACGTATTCTGTTGGTCCATTTACAATCAGTACGTGATTTTGGTTGATATCATCTGAATATTGTTCATGATTGTTCACCGCTTTCGCAGTTTCGTAAACTTTTAAGCTAGCTTCCGTCAAAAACCATCATTGTACCTGGGTTCTTGTCCCATTAGAGCTTGCGAGGATTACATATCCTTGACATTTTCCACATTAAAACTCCGCCCACACCTTCAGGAGCCAACCATGTTGGACACGGCGCCAATGACCTCACATAAGTTGCAACTAAAGTTTTACATACACGTTCGTTTGTGAATAACGTTCAAATTATCCAACTTCTTCGCTAGGCTTCGAAGGTGTCTGTTTGTAAACGCTACGAAAATGTGAGGATTAAAATCACTTGTGTGTGACGTTAACCTTGCGGCTTAGTGTTAAGCAGAATAGCATTCAACAGGTTAATTTCGGTAACGTTAACTCAGAAGAAAATCACAATTGTTGATTCACTAATTGGAGTTAACCGGGACGGTGTTACACCAGAAGTGATTTCCACCAAACAAAGCAAACCGACTTTGCGATGGCTAGTGATGCTGAGTGCAACAGTCGTGTTGCCAGTGCACCACAACTACTTCAACTGTGGTTAAACAAAGAACATTGTGAACAACGAAACAGCTCGAATGTTTTAATAATGGAGCCGGTGCACATTTTCAGAGTTGAGACATTTACATGATAGAAAACAGTTGGCTGATGCAAATGGCTCCGCTTGGCATATTCGAAGTTATGTCACAATCTACGACCTACAAACTACTTGAACATAATCAGTAGTTCCTCCATATATCCTCATCAAATGATTATACGTAGCGATTGTGAAACATTATTCCTACAAAACAGTCTGGCCTGTGCCTATTTCCTTCAGACTAATGTTCAATATCTGATGTATCAAATTGCATAGTTGTTTCATCTAAGCAAAACATGTTTACTGGAAGTTTCATCAACATATTTACTTACACGCCAAGTGCTGCGCAAGATGGCTGAACAAAAACCAATTTGTTCAAATTTGTTGGTAAGGGAAAAACAGTACCCATGTTTACTTTTCAAAAATGTTTTTCTGTCAACACTTCATCCAACATTCTGCTGATCATCAATAAACAGAAAGGCAATGTTTTTGAAAATTTTCCAGAAAGGGACTGGTTTCCAATAAGGATGTGATAAGCTTGAAGAATCATGCTCCCTCAGCACATTATCAGTATAATTTCCGTTACTATTTCTAATGTGCGTTGAAGGGGCAACCAGTTAATTTGTACGTTTTATATTCATTGATACAATACTCACTTATGTACCCCAATGTTGACTGGGGTAGCCGTGGTTGCTCAAAATGCTAATCAACACATTTAACGGAAGTCAAGATTTCAATCAGGGTGACAGAAAAACTAATGCATTGTGAACTGAAGGTAACGGTAGAAGTGATGTAACTCCTTTCAAGATGAAATGACCAGTTGACTGTTACTCACCAGCAGTTGTGGCTAAACATTCAAATTCTGTTATTTACATTGTGAAGTCCATAAGGCTCACCTCATAAGCACGCGGCATGGAATGCAAATCAGTGTTTTACGATTATACTTGAACCACCTCACGCTTCGGAAAAACAGCTGTACAGAAATGTTCGTTTTAATGTGAGTCGTGTTCAGGTATAAATGACAAAGAAACTGTTTTTTCTGGAGTGAGCCTTGTTCATGCAATCATAACCATAGGTGATGGCAAAGCTGTGGTTTTTAAATGATCCAGTTTTCAAACAAACAACAGCCGCAGTGGTATTTTGCCTGCAATTCCGTATATATTGTTTGGTAAATAATGAATAACAGATGTGAAGATAGGAATAACTATGACAGTGAGGTGGAGATTTCTCCGAAAGTAACCAGCAAACACAAGCTCAAAATCGTGTTATAAAACTGGTGTGATACCATAACAATAGGTTCTGTTTGCACCACTCACTTGTCTGTGAGCCCAAACCACTGATGCCAACAACTTCCAGGATCCACCACGGCGATCCATTCTGATCATGCGCAGTATTTGGAAGAACCGCAAGCCTCTTAGGGGACTCGCAGCAAACCGCTGACTATCTGTTCCCAGGGACAACACGACAATACTGGCCACGATTACCGTTGCGTCTGGATGAAAAAAGGTGCACGTAACACGTTAGCAAACTTTAGACTGTATGATGGCTAAGTATGATGGTAATATACCCGGGAAGTTGTTACAAAAGTAATGGGTTGTTTCTTATGTGAAGGTCACTTCTGTTGACTCAAGCAGATATGTCGTTCATAAAAAAACTTGTTACTAAATTTAAGATTGACAAAATATCGTTCAAGTGGGAAAGATATCCATTAGATTTCAATACTGGAAAAATGGCGGATTGTTTTCTCTCCGGCTAACTGTAGACGCTCCCTTGTAAGCTGTTCCTTTCTGGTAACATTTAGCAATCCGTGACACACTTTGTTTTCGGCTTTTAGCTTCATGTATATGGCCAGACGAGCATGTTGACTGTGAAGTCATATCGTTAACTAAATTCACTACTTATGTGAAGGAACCAAAACGTTGTTTGCTTTATAGTGTGTGATCATCCGGTCAACCAGTAATGTAATGTAAACGCGGTATATGTATGCACTAGAATATATCAGACTGATGGACGGAGAGTGTTTACTGGAAAGCACAATGGATCACTTAACATGATAGCCACAGAGTGTAGCGTTATGTAAAAACAACAAATGCAACAACTTTGCATTGTGACCATAAGTCTGTAAGAAGGGGTTTTACAAACTAAATTATTTGGTCGCGATAATTTGTAGCGTGGCACTGAGGCCAGTAGTTGAAGCATATTTCCAAAAGGTATGTCATGCAAAATTAATGGTCTATTTTAAACATGAACTCCCGATATACTTTTCTAGCCAAACAACCGACCCGAATCAATACTGTTCCTAGTGCGTCCATTCTAGCTTTGAGCTATCTCTAACTCAGTACTTATCGTTAATTCAATGTGCATGAATACAGCACTCGAACAACTAGATGGTTTTGACTTACTTTGATGCGTTGTCTTTATCGCTTGCTCTGCAATTGATTGAACGTCACCTAGCCCGATAAACGCCATGATGTTCAGTTTGACTACGCAGTTAAAGGCCTTACACTTGGCAGACCAAGTGCAGACCTTTTTGGACTATCTTTTGTTCATAGTTTGTACCGCAAATATATCTGCTAAGTACGGTCAACTTGTCAGTAGTGAATACCAGTGGAGGTGTGGTGAAAGCTCTCAAAGCCAACTGGTGGGATATCAATCTTTTGCTCTTTTTGTTCAAATCCACGAAAATTGTCTGAAAACTGTTTATGTTGGATAAAGCAATGTTTGAAAGGAAAGGACTAAATTCTTTACAAATAAGATTGTACATGATTGAATTAAAAACCTTATGTTACGCAATCAGGTACAGACAATCCAGGACAGGTTTTATTCTCGGTTGGACGAAATGAATTATTCCGCCTCTCATAGTCGTCCCCAAGCTAACGGTTGACCGAATTATATATGAACACATATGAACACATAGCGGACTATTGAACATCGTTTCAGTCAAAGAATTTTACTTTGTAGTTCTCAAATGAACACACCCCTCCAACATTCTAATGACAGAAGCATGGAAGTGCAATCCGAGCTTATCAGACGACTCACCGACAAGACAGAACGGCCGATGCATAAACCTTAGTCTGCCTCGGCATGTTTGGTATCTTGAGCGACAACCGGCACTCCAGACCCGGATGCAATATTCAGCAAAAAACCAGAACAGCATGAACATTTCCTGAAAGCGAGTAACATAACGCATTAATGGAAAGCTGAATGTAAGCTATGATTATATATTTATCTAAGCTGAGACAATAAAACTACGTGTGGTTGGTTGTGAAGAGTTTCTCAAACGTTAAATTTGAATTAAAATCTGAAGAGTATCATACCTCAAAAAAAGTTGACAGACTCGGAAATGATTTTGTGTTCAGTTTAACATGCAAAGTAGACCACCAAACTACACATGTATCTCCCTGCCGATGTCTTTGTGGTTTAACCGAAAATCTGGTGCATACTATGAACATCAGGAAAATAATTCCCACATATCATATTTCAAATGAATTAATATGAAGTTTGTTTTCTTCGCCTGGAACACAGAAAAAATTCGTTAAAGATAGAACTATGAAATAAAAGTGTAGTTTCATAGTTGAGGGATTGCTATTCAGACGGTTGAATTTATTTGTGATTGCCCACGATCGACTATACTGTTTATTATATATGGTAAAACTGATGCCACAGTTACATAGCCACTCAGTTAAATCCCCGTCTACCGTAGGTTACCAATTTATGAGGATCCCAAAATATGATACGACCAGGTACTGTATATAATATTGTTATGATGCAAATCTACTTTATTCATCGCTTATCCAAACTCCAACACAATAGAAGGTCTAAGAAGGGGTTAATCCAAACGTCACGTTAAATTCACTACATCAGGGCTGGACGAACAGTCTAAATTTTACGTTTTTTGTTATTCACTAATTTCTTTGTTTCGTTTTGCATCAGTTAACTTACCGTTTGTGATTTTATATGTGTCAATACGATCAGCCAATGGCAAGCTGTGATTTGTTCAATACTGTTGTACAACCATAACTTGGTTGTTTGTCTCATGAATATAAATTGGTCACTACAGCCAGCACGAGATCTTCTCCTTATTACTTGCGTGGGAGGATTCAATCTGAGTACGATTTCTAGGGCTATTCGAAGTTTTTAATTTCGAGTGTTATATTTATTCTCTGTTGTGTCATCCGTCAATGTTTGAGTCTACTTTTAAGAGGTGACATAGCCATACATCGCTGTATACACATACGGCGGAAAACTCAAACCCGCGGTGACATGGTTGGCCAGATTCTCTCGAGCCGGGTTAAATGTCGATTGTCACTTGTGAGTACTGGTATAAATTGGCAACTGGATGAACGAACACTATCCAACGGTGGTGAACGGCAATTTCATAAGTGCGAACGAAATTAGCAGTAAACGAATTATTTAGTTCTTCTGATCTAATGTAAATTGCATTCAGATTGTCTGTTTTTCTTCCTACTGTCGAACAGTGAAAATTCAGTAGAGTCCTTTCAACTACGGTGCTAACGAAGTCATTGTCCAGTTTGTGCCAAAACAGCCTTGAAGCTTTTGAAGTCGAATAGACCTGATAAACTTCTACTCTTAATAAACTAACTTACATTCAGTTAGATGTCTGCTTATTAATCGCGCTAGTCATTGAAATCTCACCATTCTGGCAACATATTTTTTAGGCACCAGCAATCTATACCGATTAAGGAGCTGGCTTATTATATCTCAACTTGGAACGTTTTTTCATGAGTGATATTTGGTACTCTCTTGAGATCCGTAGGGAATCGTCACTAGGTTTATGTCAATCTAGATATATTACTTGGAATTTTTAAGTCATTACTGCCTTACATAAGGGAACAGGTGAATTTCAGTTCTCATTTTTCGTCTGCTGTTCCTGAAGTGTTCAGTTGTAGTCACGTAGACGGGGATTCGTCTTTTCAAATAGTTTGAATTTACTGAATTCCCTTCTTTAAACAAAACCTGATGGATTAATCGAATTGTGTTTCTGTGAGCAGCACTCAACGAAGGTGCAAACAAAAACTATCTACTTTTGCGATAAAAGTCTTCGGATCTTAGATCCCTTTCGTGAAGTTTCCGATAACCGACAGGGCTTGTGCAATTTAAAGACTGTTATGAATGAGTAAACACTCATGGTTATCTGCAATATTCTATTCATTTTATAAAAGTATTTCTCAACTAAGTAGCTTCGAATGATTTGCATATACTATTCTCATTCCTGCTGGCAGCTGACAGTTGATCGAGTACGACTGTCTGCTGACTAAACGACTGTTCAACTGAGCTGACGGGTGGTGAGCAGTATAGGATTTTGGCACACCACTCACAAATGATCGCAGATTATACACCCCCCCAGATTTTTATTCAGTCCACTTCAGATACATGACCAAAGTCTTCATCTCCTTAAAGCCCGTTATTAGTGCACATGCATGCCACGGCGGAGAACAATACATTACATATCCCGTGCCAAATGTTAAGTCAACTCAGTTGTGATCAATATGGTCGCCTCAGGAAAACTTGGCCAGTGTTCTAGTCTCAGCTGTGGCAAGGGATTACACTGTAGAAGATCTTTAACAAAAGCAAAACTCAAGTGGAATACGTCATTTTGAAGGAAAGTGGCGGGAAGTTAATGTGATTATAACAAGTGCAATCAAATGAGACTGATATACAGTTTACATCAACTGAACATATTGATGAGAAACCTCACGGGTCAGTTACGGTACTGGTCTATTACTCTTATACTTTTTGCTGCCATGAGCCCAAAACGCGACATTGTACAATCGAGAAGATCATGCACACAGTAATCTAATATTTTGGGGATAGGCTTTCACTGGGCGACATGCACGTCCGTTTGAACCATGGTATGGTCGAGCATTCGTTACTATTCTGTTCAGTGTTTTTATATCCTACTGTCTAACCGATGATCACGCTTAGTGTTGACAGAATGAGGCCAACGCGTATACCGTACACTGAGTTAAGAAGCGTGTACTTATCTAAACAACTACCTGTTTTCTCTTCCGCATATCTTGTAACTGTTTTGGGATTCGAATTAGCTGATACGATGATTACGATAAAACGTGTTCATCGTTCGTCAGGGCTTGGACGGCCGAGATTCACGAAAGTTCTCTACCCAACTTTCGTTCAGCTTACTGACAGCACTGTAGTCCTGACCTAATTCGGATCAATGAACTTTGCTCTATGTGTTTTAGCAAACACAGACTGTCAGTCTCCCTGAAAAAATGAAGCTAACTAATCAGTATTTCTTGACAAACTTTTGTCCAAACTTCAGTTCACTATCTATTTGAGACAACTATAAGAGATTTGGTCCGGTAACCTACGCAGATACGTTATGTTGTCTGGCGTTTGACAACCAGACAGCACGCCCGTAGACTATTGCACTTTCAGTTTTTGAACTGCGGTAAGTGCGTTATGTAGAATCGGGTAAACCTTTCTAACACACGAATCAGTTAAATGCCAAGTTGTTTTTCATTTTTTACTGAACAGCCTTGTTTTTTCCGTGGAATCTCTGTTTCTTACGATATTAGACAAGTTCAACCAATGAATCCAATTGTTCTCTCGGTGGATTCTTCCCAATGCTGTCCAGTTTTACCAGTGGTTATTGTTTTTTACCTTTAAGAACCAAAGTTTTATGGTCATTTTTCAGTGAATTTATCTTTCTCTGTCTATCATTGAAAAAGAAGATGGAATTGTGATACGTGCGCGGTAACTTCACTATACGCCGATCAGCGTATGTATGTCAAGAGCGATCAGCTGTTGTATCCGTCTGGAATGTTAGCACACACGTGCCAGCCTGCTGTCATTCCTGCACAATAATAATAACGTTTAACTGAGATATACGGAAAACTGTTGATATCAAAAAGAACGCCGACTTCAAGGCCGTTGGCAAAACTGATCATTTTGGGATGTGTACTGAGCAAGAATGCTTATTAAGAATTGAAATGACCACTGCAACAAGTTATGAATTTCGAACGATGAATAAGAGTAGGGGTTGCGGGAAATTTCTGCAAGAAAATATCAACTCATAAGAGAAATTTTCTTGCCAGCTTTCACGTACTGTTTATCGGGTTAAACGTTATAGACGATATTGATCAATTATTGAATAATATAAACAGCCGAATAAACCATAAGATTTGATTATGCTATTCGACCTTGTTTTGTTATATAACGTATTGGGCGAAAGTACTCATAATCAGTTTCAATCTCAAGATATCTAAAGATGACGCTCTTACTAGGTTGGAGAGCACTTCTTTGCAACCCATCAAGAACAAATCAGATCCATCTGCATAAAATCTGGGCTTCGGCTGGATTCAAATCAACTACAAAAGCAGCAGGTCCAAGCGTGGTAAGCGCTCCGTCAGCTGCGTTACGAAGCCACGCAGGGAGCTCAACAGTTTTTCACAGTTGAACTAAATTGCCCGCCCAATCCATTGTGTTCTAAGGAATCCGCCAAATCGTTCAGCAGCTAGACTGCCCAAGGAGGATTTATCAACAATTCATGCTGGAATCCATCAACGCAACAGTTGAGTGTTGAAATTGTAATACTTACAATTAGTGTGGGAGTTTTATTGATTTAGGTGAGACCCAGTTGAGAACAATCAGGGCTTTGCCTGGATTCGAATCAGCTACAGAAACAACCACAATTCATGTATAGTGCTTGAATTAGATCAGTCTTTAAGTTATCAAAACTCACGAATAAAACCAACCAGTTTCTAATCTTTACAAATAGCGTACATTTTCATTTTTATAAAACTACTTACTCACCAAATAGAAAAGTGATATTCCAGCAATCTTCTCATAATCTTTCAGCGTCGATAGTACGCTAAATTGCAGGCAAATAAACACGCAGGCAAATCTATGAAAAACAAATGAAACACAGGAAACAAAAGATTATACAGCAGATAAATACCTATTAAACATTGTGGCATATTTGAGAATATTAATTTCATTCTGCTGAACATGAAACAGTTTGAACAGCTAAATTATTTTGATGTTAAGAGCTGACAACACAAACAAGTTGGAAGTATTCAAGGGCATAGTACCTCTGGCATGTGGACATTCTGTTCTCATCTCATTGGTTACTTTGGTAAAATAAATTTATTTTCATCTGAGTTCTGTAATAGTTGTAAATTGGCTATGTTTTAACCTTATGGTTCTTGTAGGAAAAAGGTAGTATTCCATTCATTTCTGACTAGCGTTTTATTAATTTGCTGCATTAACATCGCGAAAGTGACCATATTCATATTGGGAAACATTAAGTCACACTGAAAATTTCCATTTATTGCAGGGGCATAATGCTGTTTTTGGAATATTCCATTATCACCAACAACGAAAGAAAAACCTCGTGGGATAACAACTTGAGTATTTTTGTGAATTTCGATACAAACAAATGCAAATAACTGGAACTCACATGATGCATTTGACAGGTGCATAGAAAACATATATAGTGTCTCTTTAAGTATCGTTTTCTACATGGACAACTGAGCGTACCACCAATTTCCCAGATGGATTGTAGACATTCCTCATCTTATCTGTAAAACAATTACCCTTCACTA
Organism: Paragonimus skrjabini miyazakii; assembly: GCA_014338405.1. Classification (NCBI taxonomy): domain Eukaryota; kingdom Metazoa; phylum Platyhelminthes; class Trematoda; order Plagiorchiida; family Troglotrematidae; genus Paragonimus; species Paragonimus skrjabini miyazakii. Next base: position 120,414 of record JTDE01000353.1, read on the forward strand.
TATAAAGGTTTCTTCCCAACTAGCGAAAGCTTCAACGAACACACCAATGTATTAGAGTAAAATATCTTCCGTCAAAGTCGACCAAACCATTACAAGCGTTTCCCATCGCGAGTCAATCAACTTTCGTGTGTTCGCTTCTTTTTGTAATTTGTCTCTTGAATCCCTGTTGATCACCATAGAGAACTTGTGCTTTTTGCAGGAAAAATATCCGTTTTGATCTGATGGGAATTTCTTACAAACAGTCTAATGGTGTAACAATAGATTGCCTATTGGAATCAACGTTAGCTGATGTATATTTGTCAGAAATGACTGAATTGCAACCATTTAATGTTATAGCTAATGCCATGCTCTAGATACGGTGTGATGGAGTTTCATCATTATGAATCACTTTGCTACACCCACATCGTTTTAGTTTTCTTCTCCCTATTGTCTCCGTTTCTCATAAAGAGGAGATAAACAACAATTTCTTTTCTAAACTATTACTTTACTAGACGTGGGGTGGTTTACTACACCGCTAAGTGCAGTGCAAGGCTGCCTGAAACGGCCAGTATTTACAGGCTTCTTATCGTATGCCGTCTACGTAGGAGGTCTCGTGTAAATCACGTCTGGCAGAGCCTGACAGATTTGCACCGATGATTGGTCACAGGCAGAGGATGAGAGGTTAAAGAAGGTACTACTCCCAAGTGGATATTTCCAGAGGGTTGTCGACGTCTACAGCCACCAAAGTCTGTTTAGGCCTGGCGTGTGTACGGTTCCTAACCAGCAGGTGTTTTCAAACCTGTCCTTCTGGACTGACGTAATACAAAACTTGCAGGCTGCCATAACTCTTGAATCCCTTACAATTGAATTGCGGTGGCTGTTGGAAGTGTTGTTGAGCTTGTTCATAATCGTGACATACTGGTGCAATCTATCGGTTAACGTACTGTTGCGTTGACGTCTATATTGTCATAATTGATGTCTGATTACGACAAAGAAAGGCTGAACATATTCCTAGGTACCTACGCGTGATGACGCAGCAGACATTGGCAACAGAATGGATGAACCGTGGTCATACCTCGTCCGTTGCAAAGCCCACCGTGGAAACAGGTCACGTTACTTACCATGCAACACGTCTGACGTGTGACTGAGCAAACGAAAATGCTTGATTTCCGCTAGATACTGCCTGCATAAACTGTCAAATCGGGCAAGTCTTTTGTCTTGGAACTAATAACAGTCATTTCATGTTAATCCCAGCCGTTAATCGTTTTCAGTGTTGTTGCTTTTCACTTGTCCTACGTACTCCTATGTTTAGCGTTCGTGACTGAATAGATGAAGCGAAATGGAGAGATCTCGTGATATTCGTCCTCTTTCGCAGGTGCTAACGTGGACTAATGGAACTGCGTGTTTTAAATTATATTTACTTACGCCCAGCCATGGTCAAATGGGCATAGCGATTCTGTCCATAATTGGGTTTAGAAAGTAGAGATAACCTAACAGAAGTTCAAATCGACACTCCTCCGTGTTATGAGCAAGCTTCCTTAGTTATCTTGTCGTACCAGCATCATTTTTAATCGGGAAAGACAACCATAAACGGGTATTATGAGGTAGACCGTGCTCAAATGAACTAAATGAATACCAATAGGTCATGCGATAAAAACTGTTCACACTTAATGCTAATAACCACCTGTATTCACAAAAATGTTTGGAAGTCCGGTACATAAATAAACAGTAAAAACAGGCCTAAGTAATCCATACCATTATCACTCGAGATTCAAATTAGTAAGGGCACTGCTAAGCAACACAGCGGAACGAGTGCCATATTTTCTGTCACAACACAGCATGTATGAAAAAATGTCGATGTGTATCGTTATTTAATTCGCAACTGTGTGGAAACTTTTGAGTTATACTAGACAGTTCAGACTAAGAGTTCCAAAACAATAAATGATTATCTCGAGTTTGTTTTTGATTCACGCACGATGATCATTTTAAATCAACCTGTTCGACTTGCTTCAAAACGCTTGGATGCAAGCGGGAATCACCGGTTAAAATGTGGAAAGATTTATGAATTATTTGGATCGGACCGGCATCGCACATCTAGTCCGACTGGCGTTTAAAGTAGTTGTCTACTAGAAAAACGAAGTCTGATATATCGGACTAGTTTCAGAACAACCACAAACGGCTGACCATTTCCACCGTATAATAAAAAGATAGTAGTTTAGAAGGGTAACTAATCATAATAACATTCCAACAACCCTAACCACATTCCAGCACTAATTCACAAATTGTGGTTCCGTTCTTTCTGCTGATTAAACGCAGTCTGGCCGAAAGAATTACTCACCATTTATTCATAGGCTTTTGAAAATAATTACTTCTAAAATACACTCACGTCCTTCTGGGTCACCGGTAGACGCTGGTTAGTTTACAGTCCAATCGTTAAAATTCAATAATGAACAAAGGGAATAGTTTTGTTTACAAATAGCATGTTTAAACAGGGTTTGGTAATTAGCCTTGCTTCTGAGTTATGAATAGCGGACTCAAATGTTATTGTGACATATTCGCATTCCGACAACCATTATTAACCCAAGAGAGATACAGGGCTGAAAACATACTACTCTATAACGTTCTGTGATGTATGTCTCCCAACCAAATTTGAACGACAAGGTTTTTCATGCAGATTGAATATCACCCACAATTGATCGCAGCTGTCACGTTCCCAAAGACTTCCCAGCCGACCCCTTTCGAAAGAGGCTCCATGAAAACGTGATCGAAGGTCTAGTCTCGACCGTGACAGGGATATGCACTACAGACGATCTCTAATCAGTGCGAAACTTGAGTCTAGTGCTTCTTTTTGAAAGTGGCCGACTGGAAAGTCTATGGGAATGCGACAGCTGCGATCAATTGTGAGTGATTTTCAGTCTATATGAAAATCAAAATCCCCTACTACTCATCAGTAATCAAATACCGCCCAACAAGTCAATGATTTCTGTGATTTCAACTTGGAGAAGATAAGATAATTTCACAGAAAGTTATTTCGTGTACACTTCGACGAGGACTGGTACTGGTTGAAGATCGTTCAGTAAGTTCGTATGTTTAGTTTTGATTGTCAGGCGATCGGCCAGACAGGGCGACTTATTTGCGTGGCATGATGCCAGTCTTATTTTCTGATTATCGAATGTGAGAAGTCTGACGAAATAACGGATGAAGTGTAACGGAGTAAAAGTTACAGCTTTCAACCTAAGCTCTTACTGAAAAAAAAGCATCATTAGTGGCGGATAAACAGTTTTAATCTCACAGGTCGGATCAGATAAACATCGCTAGGTTTAAAGATGGAAATGTCAAAAAGTCTGCTTTGATTGTCTTCTATTTTTAAATCTTCAGTTTAAAAGAGCAAAAGTTGTTGGTGCTTGTTTCATTTGGCAAGGCCTTAAACGTTGGTTGCCCCAAAATATGTCTTACCACTCAGGATGTTGATTACTCCCCAATGTCAAGTGTATTGCTGACTGATTTTTAAATCATCACTGCGTCAAAAACATTATACCAAAATGATATCGCAGCTATCGAAACTCACCCTGTATTTTTGCGCTTATGCAGTTCTTATCTGTTGGCATGGAAATTGGAGAAAGGGTTACTCGGATGTAACGAAACGTGCGGCGGAACGCTAGAAAACTTCTAGCAAAATGGAGAGTTGCTTTTCAAAAAGTGTAGTAATAAGGGTAAGCAACACATTATGTTTATAAGTGGAATACTCCAGCCCTTACTCAGTAAGATAAAATAGATTAGTAACAATACCCAATTATATGAGTATTTCAACTTGGGTGTGCTCATACTGGAACATGGTTATGTGCGGACACCAAATATAGAGTCGTCTCAAACGCAGTTCAGTTGCTTTGGACAGGCCTGTATTCAACAAAGGCGTGGTGGGGCTGATGCTAGTTATATAAACGATTCATGGTCCTTGTCCATCCCAGTTCTGTTTGCCTGTATAAAACTTGTGGTTGAATGCAAACCCTTTAGTGTGGACAGACACAGACTATCCTGGATTGCTAGTTGGCACTAGCTACGGTCGTTGTGACCCGAAGAGGTAATTGTAATTTTTTTAATACCTATCCTCAAACCGACACCTCATGACCAGTTTTTCCGATGTTTGGGCACCTCAGGTGAAGATAGCCTCGACTTGGATCAAACCGATAATTAACAGCACCACTATACAATGCTCCCATTTGCTCGGAAATCAGCTGTAAGAACAGTGTTTGAAACGGTGAGTTTGTGGAACTCGTTTTGTTAAACTCAGTTACAGGCGAACGTTTTCACCTTAATCGGTGCCTGTAGAACTAGTGGCTGAGCGGATGACATCACTGTCCCGTAACACGAAGGTATGTCGTTTTGCTTCCCGTTCATATTCCCTACCTGATTTACCCAAGCATGATAGAAACCCACCGTGAAGTTTCGGTTTTAGGGTGGGCATCAAGAGATTGTGACCCCGTATTCCGAAATGTGCTTCCATCAATTATGACGTGTCACATTTATTGATTTTTTACTCCTCTTATATCAGAATGCACCAAGTTTGTCGTTTGCCACTCAACAGCTTTTTGGATATAGGTAAGAGTTCATTACACATGTTAAACAATGATTTCAACTGGCTTGTTGCTGCCTCCCTTACTGATCTTTGTGTGAATATCATTGTGGTATTACATGTGTTTGTGTGCACATCCCAATCTGGCTTTGTCTGAAAGTACGTAGTTGTTGCTGTCCACGAGTGAACCCTACTCGGTAGTCTTGATAATCTCCCGTGCAACCCTTTCCCGTGGTTCAGAGTAAGACACCACGCATACTGCTTAACTATTGCGGATGAAACGGAATAAGGTACTGGCAGTTCATTCCTGACAACTTTGCTGCTCTCCATTCAGATCATCTGAATGATCACCCACACTTCTGCTACCAGAATTGGTGGCCTTTGAAAATAATTCGTGTTCGTGCAAGAAAAGTTTCTCCCCGTGCCTGAAAAATGTCGTAGGAAAAGCTGCAGGTTGAGGGTAATCGAATATCAAACAAATTATCTTTCAAAACTACTAAAATGATGTGGGTGCAGCGAGTAATTATACCTGCCAGGGTAGGTGAATGGAAGAAGTCACCAGCGTCTCCACGCGCCACACTATCAAGTTTTGTTTGAACATCGTGGCTTTGTAGGCGGCCGGGAAGTTCGGGTCAAGGTTGCTCAACTAAGTATTAAACTAGTTGATCCGAGTTGACTTTGTGAACTGTGAACAGCATGCATTCAACAAACTCTCAAACGTCAGTTTAAACCTCATCGCTTGTTCATTTGTCAGTTAGCAACGTTTTACTCCAGATGGTTCTCATTGAGTTAAGGTGCCGTATATGGCACACTGACAAACTCAGCGAAATCCGTGACCTACTGGTAATTATATGGCACTAGGTATCGGTTCAAACTGACTGAGAATTGTAAGAATATCACCTAGTAATATCTACAAGCGTTTCTGTGACTGAGCCAGTTTAGACTGTTGTCGTATAGACTTTGTGGCTAATTCTTCTGATTTTCTTAGGATTAAAAATAATAACTTGATTGCACTTGAAGGAATTATTTTTTAGCACCTCGACAGTATACCTGGGAAAATGAAAACCAATATATTAGAAACTGTCAAGGTTTGTTTGCTTGCTAGTATAAATGACTGTTTAAAAAAAGCAAATGTTTTGGCTTAAAAGAAACATCGTGAACCGAAATACGTATGTCTGATTGGTAACTGATACGTTTGGGTTTAGTGACCGAAGTTAGTGATTACAAGATTATTAACTCAGTTTGTCAATTGGGTTAAATTGCATGTTCATGAGAAGTTGAGACAGTCTGACCTGCGCAAAAGCAAATGGGACTCTGCTTTTGGATGTGATGTTTTCGTTTGACAAATATGAAATCAAGGAGGTTATAGTTGACCATGATGTCTCGTAGGCATTTAGAAGTAACTTCAAGCCATGATAGACAAAGATGGCCTAGTAACGGTTTCTATTGGAAGTGAAAGTTTGATCAATTGCTCTTGTTGTTTGTGGGTGGCTGAAAGATTCATTTCAATGTGAACATCAGTGAAAGAGAATTCATAACTCAATTCTTGTTTGCTCCTAGAAGGTCTCTCTAGGAATTTCTCTAAACTGAGTGGTTAACGATAATGGATTACAAAAGTATTTAGTGCCTTATTTTTAGAAACTGCAATATGAACTATAAAAATCCGACAAAACCGAAATTCTGATCGAAATTTTCAAAACCTGGTTGCGCACAAACAGACAATGGAGTTGATTTTGAGAATTAAGAGCGCGATTAAAATTGTTTCAATCAGTATTGGTAAGGCTTTAATTTCAGAAAGCTTCACGAGCTTACAGTCTCCCCCTTCTAGGGTTTACTAAGCTTCCCGGGTTGTCCTTTATTCTTGGGAAGTTTACATCTGCTATTCAAGTGGACATCTTTGGCATCGTTGGATTCTAACACACCAATTCTTTGGTGATTTCGGATGTTCAACTTTTATGGCTAAAGGATCCTGGAGTTGACTTTTAAAAATAGAGTCTTCAAGTTGAACATCACCCACAATTGATCGCAGCTGTCGCATCCCCATAGACTTTCCAGTCGGCCCCTTTCGAAAAGAAGCACTAGACTCGAGTTTCGCTCTCATTAGAGCTCGTCAGTAGTGCATATCATCGCCACTGCCGGCCGGGACTTGAACCACGGACATGTTGTTCATGAGGCAACCGTGTTTACCACTGCGCCATTGACCTCACGTTAGGCACGACCGAATTATCATATGTGAACGCTCAACCACTTTCGCTTGTGCACTACTGACGAGCTCTAATGAGAGCGAAACTCGAGTCTAGTGCTTCTTTTCGAAAGGGGCCGACTGGAAAGTCTATGGGGATGCGACAGCTGCGATCAATTGTGGGTGATGTTTAACTTGAAAATTAACCAAATCCCCGACTACTCATCAGTAAAAATAGAGTCGTTTGGTTTAGTTTCCGAGTCCTAAATGTATTTTATGCTTACAACTAGTGGCTGTACCAAACGTATCCAATAGTGTTATGCTGTTCAATTTGATCACTTGAGTGAAGAATTGTGAGCCTATTATACTAGAACTATGTGTTTAGAAAGGACTATGCAATCCGTCAACTTACGAATATGGCGAAGGCCAAAGAGTCAACACGGAATCACAGATGTGACTTTTATGATATATAGTCCCAATTTTTAGCTCAATTTCCGAGCAGAGATTACTGGACGAGAAGGAAGGCAAAGGTTGAGTAGTCCTTAGTAAGTGATAATGAAAGGCTTAGGAATGTGACTACGGTTACACCATTTTAGGCGCTATCGTAATCTTGTGCAAGCAATTTAAATTTAGTATTCAGAACTAGTCACAATGAAGGCTTTCGAGTTTAGAAAGAGAATGTTTGCTTCCAGTCTAGGCCGCTCAAGGCTTTGGAATTGCGGTGAAACTGAGTATAATTTTGCATCATATAATTCGACGGCAAACTCAGAAACTACTTAAAAGATTGTTCCAAGGGAAAATGTACAAAGAAATTGTGTAATATAATGTTAACTGAATCTTGCTGCGTACACAGGATGAAAACGTTCACATGACTAATACAGTTGAATCAGTCACCTGACTTGCCCATATCAATGGAATTTATGTTCTGTCACATTTGGGTAAAATAAACACCATGCACTCTGAGAAAAAAGTCCAGAAATATGTATGTGTAATGTGTATTTTATACTTAACAGTTTCATTAAGTTCCGTTATTTTGGAGTTGTTATGTTCTGCGGTGGTTTACAAGAAATGTCCATTTACACAATACAGCAATGTTTTTTATTCGTTAGGCTTGCAGGAAGTACATATTCATGTCACCTTCCTACTGGTTCATCATTATGTAATCACTGTTGAAGTGTTTCATATAACTTCAGGGGGGAAACAGCAAGTATAAGAAGCACACAAGAAAAATACTAACATGTAACGGTTTCAACACCCTTCTCTAATTTTTTCTGTATTTCTTTCTTTCTTTTCTGTGTACACCAGAACGGAAATCCTTGATCGATGACAGTGTGGTTGAGGTGTAACATAATGCAATGATATTCAGCTTAGTCTGCCAGCGTATATCTCATCTATTTGTGACGGTTGTGTGTGACGCGTAGCGAAACAGCCACCTGATGTAGACTACAAGGATTCTCCATGACGAATTACTGCTGTATAAGTTTTTGTCTGTCTTGTAGTTGACGTCACTTTGGTAGCCACGTTACGACAAAACAGCCGTTTGGTAGGTGTGTAATAATAAATTCGGAAATTTATTACCAGGGCGGTTAGCGGCGAATAATGTGTGGAACATTAATGGACCTGACAATTTTTGTGCGGTGTTGTCTTTAAAAATGGAAGTCCAAACAATATTACGTTATTTATTTATGAATAAGTTTTTTCTCCAGGATCTCCAAGGGGTACTATTGTAAAAATATGTTCTCATAGTATACCTTAAACGGTATACAATTAATTTTGGTGCTTTCAAATGCTTTGCTGTAATAACCTCTTTCTTGTTTTGAATATACCTGCCACCTAAACTGCGCCTGTTTTGAGTGCCGACTACACCATCGTGTGTACGAATATGCTCGTCATTTGTTACGTTCATTTGATTCGTTGGGCTGCATGTGTATTCATACAAGTTCCGCCCAGCGTGACGTTATGTTCTGGTCGTTCTAGTTTGTCTCTCAGTGAGTTTTGTTAGAAAGTGTTAAATTCGATCAACACGTCTGTTCACTCAAATCAAACGAAGTCTTATCCCAGCTAGTAGTCAACAGTATGAGTCGCATCCACGCGTATCACAAGCATAGCATTTGAGACGTTGTCGTGTCTATTTTTAAAGGAACGGTGCGCTATCAAGCAAGTAGAATTGACTCATCAGTCACCAACCTACTAGTTCGGAAACATTCATGAAATTGCCTTGTTATTAAGTAAGAATTTAGATAGCCCTGTTAGCTAGTTTAAAAGAGCCCCGTTAAATTTCTGAAGTACGTTTTCGGTGGCAAAACCGATCTAATGGGGTGACGTAAAGAACATTACTTCTGAGAGCAGACTGATCTAAATAAGTTGACAGACTGCAAAATAACTTTAGATCTTCCCGAGATGCACACAAGAATCAACCAACAACTTCGATTTTTTTGAACGGTTGGGAATGAAATATTCCATGGTACATATTCCTTCTTAATTAAATAAATAATATAAGGTGACTGGCGCAATGGTCAACACGGTTGCTTCATGAAAATTTGGCCGGAGTTCTAGTCTCGGTAGTGGCGAGGATATGCACTATTGACGAGCTCTAATGAGAGCGAAACTGGAGTCTAGTGCTTGTGTTCGAAAAGGTCCGACCGGATAGTCTATGGGAATGCGACCGCTGCGATCAGTTGTGGGTGATGTTTAATCTATATGAAAAACTAAAATCCCCTACTGCTCATCAATAATCAAATACCGCTCAACAAGTCAATAATTTCTGTGATTTCAACTTGCAGATAAATCCAAGTCGAGGGGTCATCGATTGGAGTTAACAGACAGTAACTGTGTCTTCCCTCGAGGCGATCGGGCAACTTGACCATTACTCACAAGCGAAAGTGGATGAGCGTTCACATATGATAATTCGGTCGTGCCTAATGTGAAGTCAATGGCGCAGTGGTAAACACGGCTGCCTCATGAAAGTGTGGCCGGAGTTCTGGTCCCGGTAGTGGCGAGGATATGCACTACTGACGAGCTCTAGTGAGAGCGAAACTCGAGTCTAGTGCTTGTGTTCGAAAAGGTCCGACCGGATAGTCTATGGGGATGCGACAGCTGCGATCAATTGTGGGTGATGTTCAGTCTATATGAAAATCCAAAACCCCTACTACTCATCAGGACTAAATAACTGTTTGCTCGCCGAATACTTTTCAGCAACCATATTTGATCGAATAATACTGTCAAGTAGTTGGACTTTCAATCATACGCATCATAGACGAATGCACACTATCTTGTCCTTATCTTTATCAATATTCACGTGACTGAAGTGTGCCGCGTCTTAGGATCCCTCATTCTACACTGTGACTGATACACACGATTGAATTATAATTATAGTAGGCCACATGTATTTGCGTGGATTTTCGCTGTAATGGAATTTCCAAATTACGCGATAACCAACAGACCAGGACCGAACCATAAGGCTTTATTCTGATTGTAGGATCATGAACATGTAGCACTGGGAATATTGGACCAAACTTTTCAAGTAGTAACGGTTACACTAATCCAGAATTCAAGTTAAGAGTGAAGAACATGACTGGGCAGCGATATGCCAGTTCAACTATCCATCCAATTCTGAACTTGCATCAGCCAAACGCCACCTACTCTTGAACAGTTTTCTAAATTGGCTGTTAATCTACAGTTTAGCCTTTCATCACATTGCTCTACATCCATTCGCTATATTGGTCGGCAACATTTAGAATCAAACCCTGAGCCTTTTCCGGTGCTGAGTCCTCATTTTGTATTTTGAAAATTGAAGTAGGAACTTGCTTGCAGATAGCCCCAAAAGAACGACTGTAACACAGCATGTTCACTCCGAAACAAGGAAAGTGTCGATGCGTCAGTCAGGCTGTTTTGCGGACGTTACTATCCTACTTAATGTCAGTCGCTAGTCACAGTAGTATTTTGTAGCCGTATGTTATTTATTAGGTGGTTGTACATGTTTGTACTCGACGAGCCTTTGAAAAGTAACAACGGAAAGTTACATTCGCTCAAAACCAGTGCGGTTTATTGGAAACGCACCTCTGACATACGAAAGATGCAATTTATGTCCCACGTTATTCCTTTGAAGAACAGTTGTGTTCATAATCCTCCGTTTGTGTGTAACGGTTGATAGTAACGGTAACTTGTGAATCAAAATATACAACCCTATCCAAGTTGAAGGATGCACGATGAATCACTATTATCAAACGAAACCATTCTTAAATGTTTGAAATACACTGATGAAGCATATATGTTGGTGTACCAGGCTGATGACCTATGGCAACAAGAATTATTGTCGGTAGTTGAAAATATGAGGAGCGCCCATTCACAGTTTGAATAGACATGACGATATCTGGACGACGGAAAGACAATGATTCTTCCATGAATCTATGGAAGACAAATAGTGCGTGGTATTATCTCAACTGTGAAGTTTCCTTTTCATGAAATCGTCCTTGTCTGCATAGCACTCACATACCAGAATGTACCACTTGTAATGTATTGTTTCATGATTTTTCTCCATTATTGTGTGCCTGTTCATTGGCGTCATACAGGTGACTGGAGTACTACTCAGTTTCCCATTGGAACGGGTTCAACTTCCGGTAGAACTCTACAGACCCTTCGCTCCAACATCCATTGAGAAATGAGTAAGGAATATTTCACCAAAGTCAGTAATCGTTACCGTAGTATCTGTGTGAACCACTCCGACTATCTACTCGAATGTCGGTGTGTAATATTAGGTAAACAGATGATCGCTTGCAGTGTCCAGTAAAAATCTAGTATCGTAGGCCCATTCACTGTTTAATGCGCCTCAGTTAAATAAGCAAAGGCCGTCCAAAGTACTTCAATGTTCACTCTACCGCAATCGGTCTACTTGACCCATCGTTAAATTATCAAAAGCGGCTTGTGAGTGTATTGCGTCTGCCTTGGCTTCATATAGACCAAAATGATAATCGGGCATTACGTGATTGACCAACTGAGCCACCAACAATTGGCTGACTATTTCAGTTTGGTCCATTTCAGTTTTTAAGAGGTCAGTGGGCGTTTGTGAGCACCCAGTACTTTAACGATATTTGAAGAAACTTCTTCATTTTTTGTGTAGACAAGGGGATCGCCACATGAATAACCAAAAAATGCAAGCCTTCACTGTCACCAGAACACAAAGTTCAAGGTTATGACTAAGAAACATGGATTCATCCTTCCGTTTAAAAGGCGTGAAACGAGAACAAAGATGTTAGAACCTTGTACGTAGTAGGGGAGAAGATTTTGGTTGAACTGTAACGCTCGTTCTAAGAAGTCTAAAGGTTTCTTTCGCGCAGAAAAGCTCCCGCCTTTTCATCCTGTTTTCACATGGGTTACGTGCATTCCCTTCAACAGCGTTGTAAAACACCTGTGAACTTTCTCAGGAACCTTGGTTTTCTTTCACATGTTTGGACTCCAGGCCTACAGACAGTATTCCATATGCATGTTTTATAAAGTCGCAATATCACAGTCTACCATCTATCGGACCATCTTTTAACAGTATCTATGACTTTCTACAACCTTTACATTATCTGTAATGATTCAGCAGGGACACCGCGTCTATATTGCGACCAGTGACGAATATTAATAACAGAAGTGGCTCGAGGAGCTAAATCCAAAGCACTTCCCTAGCCACTATCCATTTCATGGGCTTTTCCCCTACCATTTTCTTTGCGTGAAAAGGCCAGATTGTAACAGTTTTGGAAAGAGACCAAGCTTCACAAGTCTAAAAATTGATAGTCGGTGGTTCATTGAGTCAAACACTTTTATGCATTGTAATTAGCAACCCCCAAATTTCTCGCCCTCGTTCAGATTCACCTGAGCACAGTGTAGTTAATAAGACAGGACACTTTCTGCACAAACTCATGTTCTGTTATGGAGAAAAATCCTTCTCATCAAGTTGAATTACATTCATGTCTTGAATAATTCAATCCAGAGGTTTTTGCATAACTTCATTCAAGGTTACTGGTTGGTAGATTTCCAAATCATGCTCCTCCCTCTTTGTTGATGAGTATAACCGTGACATCTCTAGCAATGTTGGCCGGTAGCCTCCTAAAAAGATGAGGTTCAAGTGAAGCCCTATTTAGAGGTCTGATTATCTTTTCACGGGTATTGTCTTGCTGTACTCACTTGGTTAACCACTAGTCTGTTCAATCTCTCCTTTGTAACACCAGCTGTTATTTTAGCCTCGTTCACTACAGGTCCAATTTAGGTGGATACAGAATCCGGGATGTGTACTAACTTGATACGTGTGCGGAAATGGTTAACTTTTTGTGACAGTTGAGATAACATTGCAAGAAGGATCAACAATGCGGTTCAGTCCTCTCCTTATGGTCCCATTGCCCTAGAGATGACGAAATACGGGCCTTAGGTTTTTGTACTGTCTCCACTAAATTCATTTCAACTTTGGTTTTGCTTTCTATTTCTGATCCAGAATACCTCCTTTCAGCTGCTTTTGTTTACCATCCAAGTGTTTGTACACATTTCCAACTATCCTCATGCATCTGCTGCTTCATGGCTTTTCGTTTTATCGACTTTTTCTCAATGCGACGTGCTTGACCGTAATTTCCGATCAATTGTCTTTAATTACGGCCCAAGACTTAGTGACATTGTCGATGATATCATGGTTTATTCGTCTTAACGCTTTCATACCCGCTCTTAGTTCTGTCAATGACCATTCCTCTTTTAGTTTCTGGTTGTGAAACGCAATTTATCTATTTGTTCAAACTACTAGTCACAAATATATCATTAACTAGCGCATCCAGGTTTCTTAATTGCTTCCTCCAACTTTCTGCTGGTTGCGTCCCGTTTTCTTTTTCAGTTTTTAAACTCTTTTATTATCCTTGTTCCCTGTACAATGGTCGGTTTCATAGAAAGCAGGTTGCTGGTAATGAGGTTCATAGTTCAGAATCGAGCTTGTGAAGAGTTTTGGCCCCCAAGCCGCTGACCAAAACCGCTGAGTACTCATACTCAGCAGCCTCATTCTTTTTTCTATATTTTGACATTTTCTTAGCCTTTTGGTCTGTACTAACTTGTATTACTTTTGAGGCAATCTAGTCTAGTGGCTTCCACCCCTTTTACTGTGGTTCTTACGGCGTTAGACACAACAAGTGAAACGTTACTTTCAGGGATCTGATCGCGTCTCACTTTAATGCAAACAACGGTAATATAATCCAGTAGTCTTTTTTGCACATGACCTTTGCGAACTATATCCTTGTGAACCGCAGTTAATTGATGGCTCCGTTTGAGGGCTGGTCACAGTAGGAATGATATCATTTCTTACACCAATCGCATTGACGACTCTCAGTATCTACCTCCAAAGAACACTAGTTATTGTCGCAAACACTAACTCTCAGGTTGGTGACACAGTTATTGATTCTTGAATCCGTGTGAAAAGTTTCTGCTTTTGGTACTAGTTAAGGAAGTTGTACATCCGAACATAATAGTTCAGCTGAAGGGACAGAAATCAAGCCTAATGTCACATTCATAGCTTACTTGGACATTATAACGTCATGCGATATTCTGGATAACTCCTAATTTCTTTGCTAAGTATTTTGCGAACTGAAGTGATTTCTATTTTGATTCATTTGCATCTCTCCTCTTAAGCAGCTGAATGTCAATGCACACAGCTGGCGTTTTCAAAAGTTCATTGATATTTTGAAAGAGAGCAGTAACGGGATAGGTTACTGTAGAACTGTAACAGACAGTTGATCCCACTTCAGATGATCAGTCTTAATACTGAGTAAGTTCGTCTCCAGCCAGTAATTTATTTCTTGCTAGTTTCTATAGGTAAGAACGGTGTCTCGACTTAGCTGTACTGCCAGTCAGCACAATAGTAGCTCGCTAAGACCGAGTGATCGGTAATAACAGGATGGAAATTTTGAAAGCTGGAAGTCAGCCAGTTTAAAATAGCAATACTTAAAATACTAGCTGATCCAGATAGCGAATAACACGCGAAGTTTTAAGCAAAATATACTACGACTGGTAGTCAGTTACTTTCAAGCACATATGGCTGACTGATTGCATATGATCAGTAGGACCTCCGCATGGTGCATTATGTGTAATTTATAGGTGTTCTCTAGGTTATTTATGGATGATGACTTACAGACGTTGATAATTGCAATGGACAAAATGATCTACTGACCTCGTTGTTCGTCATATGTTAGCTATTGCGTACGTGCATCATTCATCCATTTCGGGATACAATTTGAACATCACTCACGGTTAATCACAGCTTTCGCATTCCCACAGGCTTCCCTATCAGGCCCTTTCAAAAAAAGTGCTAGACACAAGAAACTCTCTTTTTTGAAGTGGTCAGTAGGGTCCAACCTTGTTACAGTCAGGAACTGAAAACCGATAATGCCTTCAAAAATCAGCCGGTTTTTTCTACTGATCGCACATTAGGTACAATCTAATTATCATGTTCCAATACTCAGCCATATTAGCCTTCGAGAAATGGTCAGACTGCCCAATCACCTTGAGAGAAGTCACGCTGACTTGTTAACTCCAAATGAAAAACCGCAATTAAGACATTTGTCCAGGTCGAAGTTGTAAAAGGTATCTCACCTGCTGAAAGATGATCTGACTGACAACAAATATTGGTGGATTTTGGTTCATTTGATTGTAAAAGTTGAAGTAGATGGCAGTAACAACTGCTTTTCAAATTATGTTACTCAAAATCCCCTAGTATTCTCAAGAAATTTGGGATCAGTTCCCTTAACCTTGTTTCAAACGTAGTTTGGGTTCTACCCGAGTAAGTATTTCATACGTTATAGGGGTCTTTTGTCACCTAAGGACTAGCACAGAATAGTTTTGTTATTGATCCGGGCTACAGTCAAACTAATCATGTGATAGGAAAGCAAACTATTTTCATGACAGATACGCATTTCTTTGTGGTATTAGCCATCCAACTAAAACTGTTTACAGCCACGTCACCTAAGAAGGGGGAGGGTGTTAGTAACTTCTCAAGGCAATTCCACAATGAGCGAAAATCATCAGGGTATAACTCTGCTAAGAGCAACAGGAGAATGCAGTAAAAGCCAACACGCTTCTCTCACAGGTATGGGAGAACAAGTTCAATTTATATGAGGATACATGTAACTGATCAGCACTCTGGCGAAACCGGAATGTGAAATTGGAACATTTATTTGGAATTTATTTAACAAAACTACGATCGTGTGCTAAATTTGTATAAATAGTAGTGTTTATACTGTGAAAATCAAAACTCCTAACAATGCATTAGTAACCAACGGGTTTGGTGAAATCCCCGAGTGAGAAATCGATGGAAGTTGACTGTGAGTTAGTTTGTTTATTTATGACCAGATAGTATGGACAAATTTCCCATCACGTTTAAGTGCGCGGTCGTTCAAATTTGCCTTAACCTCATCAGTAAATTAGTATGAAGCAGACTTTGAAAGTAAGATTGACATTTATTCTTTAATAAAACAAATTTCTGGGTTGTTTCACATCTAAGTCGCATTGCTTACAATGACAGTTGAGCGCTGAGCAGATAGCATACAATTCACCTATACTTCAGGCTTCAAGAAGGCAAAATTTGTCATCATTTTGATACCCTGCTTTTTCCAGCTTTTCTTCATGGCTAACACTTCAGTTTCACTACTAACTCGGTTGTTTATTTGTAAGGTGTAGGCACCTTGATGTTGAGTGACTGAAGATAGACGTAGCTATTTTGACCAATTAGATCCCCTCCCTCCAGTCCTCTTCTCTCTTCTTATACAGAGTTTTCTTTTTTATTCATGACTGTGTGGCAATTAAACCTGGCTGAAAACAGTCATTGCAATGTTGTCTATGATCATGAATTTTTCACAGATTTTCTCTCTGGATATCATGTTTATGTCTGACGATTCTGTAATTTACTTTAATTCTTTGCGAGGCCTAGGGCGTTTATAATTTTCATTGGCTTACTGGTGAGTAGTTGGGGATTCGATTGATTTTGAGCTGAGCATCATACATTCGATTGCAGTCTTCGCGTTCAGATGGACTTTCTCGCCAGTCTTTCAATAAACCTGTTGCTGATCATAATATTGAAACATCTACAATTATTTCGTTCTCAAACAGATTTACGAAACTCTTTAGAAACGTGATATCGACATGCAATATTTTCATTCAGTTCAGCCGCAAAGAACTGATTCTGTATTAACTGAAAACGATTGTAATCAAAGTCTGACCATGAGAGACATTGTTCACATTCTACAACTGCCATGGATGGGAACTGCGGAAGTAAACCTGGAAGATAGCACTGCATATATTAGAAACCAGCTCACCAAAATTGAGTGGGACTCATTGTTTAGAACTGCTGTGGGGCAAGCCAGTGAAACTGAGCTCAGAAAAGGTAGTTGTCAACAATGCCCTGGAAATCCTATCACGTTAGCTCATACAAGCTAGGGAAAACTACATTTAGGAAGGTTTATGTGATTAATATTTTATAAACTTCTACACAACCGGTTTTTAGATCAATATTATCAACCGGCAACCAAAATGACTGAACGTCCAAATCCATTCAGTTGGCAGACTACCTAGTATATTCTCCTAAAACATCAGAGTACATACAAAATGAGATTTTGGTTAAACGTAGATTAAATGATGAACCGGAAGCGACCAAACACTCACTTGTTTGTCGAACAGAAGCTATTTCGTAAAGTTTTTTATTTTCAATTCCCTCAGGATGCAACACACAACGGTTAGTGAATACCAAAGAGTATTGTTTTAACAAACAATTGGAAATTCAAATGAATAACTAAACGACATCTGGAGCAACATACAATATGAGTTGTTTCATTTGAAACCAATTTCAGTGAGTATATTGCAAAAAATCGCTCGTTCACTTTTCTTCTATAGAGCCTGGCCGGTTAACGATCTTTTATCTACTACTGGATACTAGCCGCGTTTTGCCAATTTGACCCTCTACGCGTAATGCAATCATGACAATACGATAAGTGACAAAACCAAACTAACGTTAGGATAAAATTTGCTTTCACCATTGACCTCAAACTAATGATTCGTTGGCGTTTGTTCGTTTTGTTTAGCTATTACTGGTTATTTGTTAAGGGTCATCTCTCTGGATTAGTGTCATTCGCCAGAAGTTGAGTGCACGTATCTCATTATTATCACATAGATGAAGTGCGCCCTAATGTATATTTGTATTCAACTCAAATTGAACATCATTCGCAAATGATCGCAGCTGTCGCATTTTCATAGATTGTCTAATCGCCCCCTTTCTTCAAAACTACTTTAAGAAGCTGACTCTAGCTTGCTTTTTAACAAATGGATTGAGAAAAACACAACGTTAGGAGCAGTTATGGTACACAGTGCAACACCTGTTTCATACAGTATCCCTCAGGAATGTTGTTATTGAAAATAAATTTGGTGCGAATAATTTAAAATTGGCTAGCGCCTGGAATTTTTATATCCGGTTAAACTAAGATTGAGTAAACCGTTTAAAGGAGAACGGGGCATTCAACGTCGCTTAAATGGGGGTGTCTGCAGAAGTAATTGGAAGTAATTTAAACCCGGTGTTCCTAATTCATGAATATAGCTCTAGCAGACTTCATTGTTTTTTTATATAAATTGAACATTGCCAACAACTAATCGCAGCCGTTGCATTCTGGTGGACTGTGCAGTGAGGTATTTTTGAAAAGAAGCACTGGACTCGAGTTTCATTGGGGCCCGTCAATAGTTCATTTTCTTGCCACTGCTGGAACTAAAACCACGGCCACGCTGTTCATGAGGCAACCATGTTTACCACTGCGCCACTGACCTTACATTAGGCACCACCAAAGTACCACATGTGAACACTTAACAACTTTCGCTTGTGAGTCATGATCAGGTTGCCCGATCGTCTCGAAATGGAGACACAGTTGCTGTCTGTTAACTCCCATCGATGATCCGTCGCTCAAGACATCTTTGCAAGTTAAAATTACAGAGATCATTAACTCGGTTTCAGATCAATTGTGTAGCGATTAACACGTTTGACTCATGAACAACGTGTCGCTGGTTCAAGTCCCGACAAAGGCGATGATATCCACTACTGACGAGCTCTAATGAGAGCGAAACTCGAGTCTAGTGCTTCTTTTCGAAAGTGATCGACTGAAAAATCTATGGGATTCCAAAGGCTTCAAGCAATTTTGAAAGACGTTCACTTTATATGACAGCTCCAGTACTCCCCTCGAAAGCTCGATGCGTTTTTATCAAACAGTCAGTGGCGTGCAATCTGTTGTGAATTATGGCATATACCAACAAATGAGCTCATGAACAACATGTCAACAAAGTTCAATACATCGTGTAGTTTTTGCAACTGTCCACTACGGTTGATGCGCTCATAGGCGGAAGGTTCTAGAAAAATTCTGTCCCAATCCATAAGTTTGCCGCTGCCGGAACATGGGATCTTATCGGCTAGATGCGTGTGTTAGACTGACCAGTCAGTGGTCCTGAAATAAACTCTACTGATAACCGTAAGAACATGTCTACTTAATGGGCTTAGATTCGTAGCTCCATAGAAAATTTGATAGTTTGCCAAATGTAGGAATGCAATAATCTGGGTATAATCAACTTTGGGTTAGTTATGAGAAACGGGTCGAAGCGAAGAACTGAGCTACACACGACCATCTTTACATGGGGTGAAAGTTTTTCTCGATTGAAGTAATGTTTCTAAAAGGAAACATAATAGGCGTTAGCTTGACACAAGGAATAAACGAAATTCATCAAGGCTGACATGCAAACTTGAACAAAACACTAACGATTAGCATTGGGGTTACTACAAGACTGCTGTCAAAGTCATATATGTGGCATTCCATGATGGAAACAAAGTACTGATAAATGAAAATTAAATGGACCAATTTTTGTGAATTCCTCTAACAAACAACCATAACTCAGAAAGTAAGACAAACGTATTGTAAATGTTGAATATTTTTATGTACATGGTGGAGGTATTTGACGAGTGGTTAACAAAGCACAGGCGAGCTCCAGCCGTGTACAGCCTGATCTTCTAAATTAGTTGTCACTGTTATCATGGATGAGCAGGTGGATAGAAGGTTTGGTTATGAATTTTATCTTTGGGTTGTTAGCAAGTGTACGTTTTTGGTGCCCATAATAAGACGACTGAGTGGCGTTACGAGTTCAACATGGTTTAATTTCATGTAAACATTTTTAAGATAGTATAACGAACATAGAAATTTCGGTGTCTGAAGTTGGGCTACCTGTTAAAAATTCTGCTCACTGGTTTGGTTTGTGAATATGTCGGGTTAAGTGTTTGCGCATAACACATCCGTCATTTTTCAATGTTAAACGTTTGCGACGTATAATTGTGCTTCAAATCAATTCACTCTACTAAATTCATGTTTATTTTAGTTTATTCATATAAGTTGTTTCTTTCAGAAAACGTATGCCAGGAAACAAAGGATTTACTATACGTTTGATGAAATTTCCCAGACAACCTTTTAATTCTGTACTATTCAATACTTGTCTCATTTTTCTGCTTAACTAACAACAGTCTACAGCCTTTTTCAAAGCGCATGTGAACGTGTACACTTTGGACTGCACACAAGTGAGTTTTGCATGTTTCAAACATTCGTTATATTCACCGGAAGTGAGTATTGTTTTGCATTAAGTACATAGTGCTTTTTATGGAAAAATGTGTGCAGGTGTTTTGATAAAATTCTACTGACTGTATTCAACCCAAACTTCGTTTTAGATTCAACAATACTCATCTTGAAGCCACACATTATCTGAAGGGAAATTGTATTTATGTATCTGAAACCAGAATATAAAATAGTAAGTTTCGACGTTAAGCTAATGTTCTATGAATGTATTCGCGCCAATTATAATTTATTCTAATGGGCTATGTAATGTTTGCAAACCTTCTTAGTAAACTCATTGAAATTGTACAAATTATAAGAGGTTTATAGTACAATCCTGGTTTTTGACTATAAGTACAAGACAAAGTTGGGGTTGATGTGTCTTTCATAAATCGGAAGGAGACTCAGACAATGAAGCAAGTGAACGTGAAATAAAATATAGAATAAAAACCATAATTCGGACACAACAAACAACCATAAGACAAATAAACTTTAGCTGGTAATTACCCGTCGCCAATGACGCTAGGGATCGTGGATCCATTCGGATTGTTCAACACGTTAATTTTACTTGACGATTTGGAATTGACTCAATAACGTGTTTGTCGATTCCTTTCATATGGTTACCAAAATATGACGTCGTCACTGAAGATTAAATAAGGGCATTCCATAGTTGATTATGATAGGGTTGTTCGCACTTCAGGGGATTCATATGACCCTAGAAACTTGCCGAGTGATTATGAAAATGTTGATTCAAGGTAAATAGCTGCTGCATGTTGATCTGTTTGAAGTCAATAAATGAATTAAGTCACACTTTTGATAAGGAAATCACAAAGAAGCGTTTGATATAAACTTTCTTCTGTTGTTAACAGAATACAGTGAAGAAATGGAATGGCTGTGTAACAGAGTACACGTGTGAACTTTTCGGGCTCCGGGCATGGTCTTGTAGCTCAGTTGGTAGAGCGTTCGCGGCGCTTGGGCATACTGACCTTTCACAGGTGGTGACCATCTTAATTAAAGGATAATTCTGAAGTTGGTAAGTCCAGCTCCACCAAGTTACCACGCCGAATATTGCGTTGGCATGATTTACCATCGAGGTGTTGACGAAAACCCAAAGAATGAAACCAGAAATCAACGAGTTTTTGTGATATCACAGCCTCTATCATGCTGTTTCGGAATATGAGACAGTTATCGACATTTGACAGTCGGGATAGCAAACTCAATAGCGGAAAGTAGTGGTAGTTTGCCACCAACATAAACTGTTATAGAAGAAAACTTTGATCCAATCCATTCGTATTCAAGAAGAAGCTCTGCTGAATCCTACGAATCATCAGTAACTCACCAATTTACTGGTATCAAATCAGCATACTTAACAACTTCATAAGACTCAAAAATTAGAAGGAAGCACGCAGTTTGGATCAAAATTAGATTGAAAGAACAGTGTTTTACACGATGAACTCGTTGGAATGCAAACCTTTGGGCCAAGGTTGTGCACATAAGGCAAGTTCTAATGAGAAAGAAGTTTGAGTTCAGTGCTTCGTTCTGACAGAACTATCTAAAATATACATGCCACAGTTACAATGAACTGAGAGTAAGATTTAATTTTCATGAAGAAAATTTGCAGTCAGTTTTCAGTAAGCTTAAAATAACATATCCGAAATTGAGATAAAAACAGTTTCTCTGTTGTATGTCCATGGAGCAGGAGTAGTACAGTTAACTCACTTGTTCAAGGCCTGAATGATTTTTCAGTCTATGACAAATGATGCTGTGTGATGAAAGTTCTAACCAATTCTGTTTCTAATTATATCAAATTGTCAATTAAAATAAATCCAGCGAGAATAAACGCATTCCCTTTATATTCAGTTTCTTTACTGTTTGTCGGAAAGGTAAAGAAACTGAACACAAAGGGAATGCGTTTATTGTCGCTGGATGCTACGTCTCTGTTCACAAATATCTCACTAAGTGAGACGAATGAGTTTCTCGGTCAGTATATATAGAACAATGACATAAACGTAGGGATACCAGTAGATGAGCGAAAGCAGCTGTTGTATCGCTGCGCTTACAACGTTCAGTTCAGTTACTCCGGTAGGTTATATCGCCAAAAGGACGGAGTGGCATTGGGTTCACCGTTAGGCCCTTTATTAGCGGACATTTTCATGGCTAAGCTTGAAAGTAGTTCACTAGCAGATCACATAGTCATTAGCTCCTTATAAACTTTATGTTGACGACATTATCGCATGGCCGACGTATCTCATTGCCTCAATGAAACATTGGTGCACTTCAACCTTGCCCACAAAAATATCCGCTTCACCCTGGAACCCAAGTCACCAGTAGGTATAGCATTTCTAGACGTGTTCATGTCGCGCCGTGAGGACGGCACATTACAATGTAAAGTACATCGCAAAGCAACCTGGTCAGGACAGCATACTAACTTCAATAGTTTTGTACCTTTGAGACAACAGAAGAATTTATTCCGATGCTTACTAGACAGAGCTGTGAAAATTTGCTCAGATGACACCGTGGAAGAAGAAAAACAGTTTAAATTTAACACACTCCTTGAAAACGGTTATCCAGAACAGTTTATAGCTAAACACATGATAATTAACACAAAGATAGATGTACCGCAAGCCGTAGAAAAAACGTCTGTTTATATTACGTTGCCTTTCAAAGGCGACAACAACGCTGAGATTATAACTAGGAGACTTAACGTGGCACTTAACGAAACCTATTTCGCAGCTCAATAACGTATACGATTTAACTCCACACCAGTTTCGCGTCCCCAGCTAAAAGATATACCGCCTGTACATGCTGCCTCTTTTTGTGTTTACCGTTTTGTTTGTTCCTGTGGCACAACCTACATAGGCCGCACAACAAGGCGACTATCTGAACGCATGCGGGAGCATTATCCGGCTTGGCTAGCTAAAGAATCGATGAAGACTTGCTCATCAGCGGTCGCTGCACACTTGGTCGAATCAAACCATGTGATTAACCCGGCCGATTCGCTCAAACCGATCTATCGAGTCTGCGGAGTGCAATCGAAATTGGTCAAAGGTCGTTTATTAACCATCGCAATTCGATTACACTCACCCTCGTTATGTTCACAAAAACGTCTGGTCAAAGCATTGAACCTCCCGTGGCTATGCATCAATAGCCCGGATCGATCTGTTAGGTAGGAGTACCGATTTGCAAAAACATTTAGGAGCCTGACTGATTTGACATTAATGACTACCATCCCTCACCCTATTGATGTACTACCCCTGTCGAACCCATGTAAGTGAGTTGTATTTAGCCTGATGATGAAACACTGAAAACAAGCTTGTTTGCTATGCACTTCTTCTCGAAACCTATTTTGTGAAACAAGGTGTTTATCGGAAAGTGCAAGATGTTACACTGAGAACATATAGTTCGACTTTCACTGCTTGGTTTCATAGGTCTAGCGGTTGTAATTGATATACACAGGAAAAGATCTAAAGTCATGAACTTTAATAAAGTTTACTCATCACGATCAACTTTTTATCAATGGAATATTATTTTATAGACAGTCAATCTTGCGGCGGAAACAGGCTTTCTGGTTCACCCATAACAATCATAGGCATTTTAGACTTTTCAATCACCCAGTGGGAAAAAATGTCTGACACCTCCTGTTTTTTGACTGTGTTGAGGCATACACTGGGCTTGACACGTTCACATACTGTTTCAATATACGGTTATGCGAAGTAAAAGGTTTTTGCACCCAAATTGCATGCCTTACGACATGAATGTTGGAACAGTCTAAACACAGAATAGATGCAAAACTCAAAACCATCGGTGATGCTATTTGTCTGTATCACAACAATCACTTAAGAAAGGAGCTGCACAGATAAAGTGATGAATACTAAATAAACAGATGGTCATTCGACAAACGACGGGACTGCAGTCGTCTGGTGCTGTCTTATAGAACTATTGAACCACAACGGCCTTATTAGCAGGAAGCAGTCTATATTTTCGGTAAGCGGTAAGCGTTGAACATTAAAACAGTTCCGTTTTCCCGAACACCGCAAATCCATAGCTGTCTGAATTAGTGGAATCCGGGTGATCGTTATATACAAATGATCATAAACTTAACTTTAAAAACTTGATCAAAACTTAGCAGTCGCATTCATTGTATTCAAAGCCAAACATCAGACTGAACCAGAAGCCGGGTATGAGATTCACGGCAACACGACGCATTTAGCTGAAGCATAGGTTTTAAGTGCGCTTCGGAAGCATCGCCGGAAGAATGGTCGTTGTCAATTAAACATTGCATCATGGCATTCATGGGGTGTTTTCCAAGAGTATTTGTTTTTAATGTATTTAGTACTTCATATTTCCTACAGTGACCTACGGACACTAACGGCAGTAGCACTGTGTGCCAATCTTTATATAATCTGTCCTCTTCAAATGAAAACTAAGTCTTTCCATATTTTCATGAGTACAACATTCTGAAGTTACACTTGTAACATTTGTAACCCGACAAGTGACGCTTGTGGCGCCATGAAATTAGTTTCGTTTAGGAGTGGTTATCTTTCTTCCACTCGAACAGTGTCGGAAACACGCCAACAAGTGACGTAATAATAATAATTCACGTAACCTATAGAAAGTGTAATGTATTTTGTGATGGGCAGGGGCTCCATGAAGGGCAGTAACCAGTTGCCATTAGCTGCATGAATGTTCGGACTGACCTAACGACGTTTAGTATTTGATTTTGACTCGGCTAGTGGTGTGTTTGACGAGGTCGATGGTTAATTTTGTGTACCGTGTGTAAGTGACGTGAGACAATGTAATGTCAGGTGTCCAGTCAGGTTGGAAACATGTCTCGTCTTTTGATGTCGTGAGTGTCTCGCTGTCCTACCAATTTTGGTGACCGTGCACTCTTATATGAACTGGTACATGTAATCCAACTTTCATTGCAATTGTAGTGCATCCCTACCCCGGGGTTGCTCGGGGCTTCTTTTTGGTTCAACTGGTCACAAACAAGATAGGTCAGCAGGTGGGTTTTAATGCACAACTTAGCCGTATGCTCAGCATGATGCAGGCTAATTGTGAAACTTTACATTTAATACATATGCTTCTAACAAGATGTTCGACAAAACTGTAGTCATAGACGCTATCTTTGAATTTATCAAAGTGCAAAAACACTCAACGTTTACATTATCCGGAGCACAGAGTTCAAGAACTTCATGGGGAAATATTTTCAACTGACATTCTTATGAACCTGGACAAATAAGTGTCTTTGGTGGCCCACGTATTCCTGTGATAAACTGACCATCATATTCAACCTTCATTGTGACAACAAACCATTAGTTCAAGAAAGGTAATATGTTTGTTTTGTTCAGGCACACGCTTGTGGTTTGGTTTTGGGTAAAACTGGTTACCATGGGACGTGAACTGCATTTTCTTTTCTCCGTTCCCTCGTGTTAGTTCAGTTTGAACAGCAAATTAGTCATAGCCGCGATAGGAAATTGTGATTGCTGTTTCATCTATCAATCGAAGGCGACAATCAGAGCAGAACTCAGTGGACTATTCATCAAAACGCTATCAGTCTTCAACTAAATTTTTCCGGAAAAAAATTTAAACCGCAAAACAGCAACTATCCTTCTAGTTAGTTGGGTAAAACTCTCTAAGTGGATCTATCTCTAGTGAAGGTGTTTGCTGATGGTAGTGATCGATTTTTGTAGGTGAACTTTAGTAGTAAATGACGGATCATACATTTATTCGTGTCTTTTCAAATTTCTTATTCAGTATTGAAGGAGATAACCTAAAACTGTTCATTATTGTGTCCTTTAGTGTATTTTTGATGTGTTTCGGATCTTGTCTAATCATTAGTTGAGATGAACTGACCAGAGAGAAACTGAGTATTAGTGGTATACATGCTGCGTGTAGTCTCGGTACCTCATACTTCTATGGAATTGTTCTTCTTTTGATGTTGATTGATTTTTCTATCATGATCGGTCAGAAAACAATAAACCAGAATCTATGCATCGAGTGAATTCTTGATCTATTGCGTTAACGTTACAGAAAGCTCAATGTAGCTTACACTTAGTGAAGTCGCAAATAACTGTGCAATTGTGACTGCAATCCATTTTGCCCATCAAGAGGTTTAAGTTCATCGATATTTTATCTTCAAGACCGCCAGTTGATGTGTAGTGCTCTTTTCGCTTTGGTGATTTAGTCCAAATATTGAACTGTGTTACGTGTTACGGTACCACTACTCGTCGGCATCCGTTTAATCGTTTGTTCGTAAAAAAGCGTAAGTAGTGTATTTTCACGGTACGACTGATTCATGTCAACTTGTGCAGGACCGTGAACCACATGATCAGTATTATTAGACCGGTGTTAGTTTTAAAGAACACAAGAGGAAATACACCCGACATTAGATGAATGCAAACCAGAAACTACTCGAAATATGCTACATTCATTTGGATACCTAGGTAGAAGTCTAACTTGTATGTGACATTTCTGTAGGTGAGATTTCTTCGCTGTTGGTGTGATCTCATATCCGAGTTAAAGAGCGGCGCTTGCTATGAACATATGTTCTCAGTCACTAATTGAATTCAAAACACATTCCGCGCTCTTTACACTTTCGTCTCTTCTAATAACCAAATGCATAAAATATATCATGTCCACACAACTTTATTGCACATATCCTCTATCTTCTGTATATACGCCAGACTATTTACGGACAGAATATGAACAAAAACCCAGAGATGTTCCTGAAAAGAACCACGATAACGGACAATCATTGGCGAGTGTTTGGGTGAAATGTCACTCAGCACTACTGTTTGTAGGAACGTATTCAGAGAAACAATGGTTGACTTGATTTGTTGGAGTGATGTCTCATAACTGGTGATGGGATAATTGATCACTTGATTAACGTAAACATAATGAACTATCAAGCGTGCCCATAACCTTAGTTCGACACATCAGCGAGTTAAAGATAAGCTCAACGATTCGAGAAATTTGCACCGTTTTCTCACAATTAAAAATATGTGAAATAAATGAAAATGATCTCGCAGTCCGTTTCCTGAATAGGTGGTAGTTCTATCTACCTTAACTTGTTCTATCTTCATTATCCAGGTAATGACGTGGCATTCCGAGTCGATTCTGTGACAACTGACCATCAGAATGTATTTTAGAACGCAAAACACTAGTTTGCCAAGAAAGCACTTTAATATAATTTAGTTTGCAAGGCCTTGGATATCGATTGTCATTTCTTGAGTAAAGGAATTTATAAACACGTTAGAGGGATATCCGACGAGCACAACATGATAGTTGCGTTGAGCGTCACCGCTACGGTTCGAAGCAGCTTGTCCCACTTTCCTTAAACGGTTCGGTTTTACGGGTTGATTTAGGTGCAAAGGTCATCATGTCTGTTGCACTGAGTAAATCGTCTACCAAATAAAGTGTGCAATAAGGAACATTTAAGATACTGTAAAAATAAGTCCAAGCAAACGGTCAAAACACGGTTCGCACGTTGTTATAAGCGGCCTAAACAACGAACCAATTGTTGCCTTCGACCGCCTATCTTGTTTAGAAATGTTACTCCAGGATCACTGAGGACATCTGACGACGGTCTTTGTGTGAATTAAAATGCTGTCAACAATGTGAAACGAGCAGTTATGCAGATCGCACAGATACCAAGAAAGATGGACACAATGTATTTCCCTCACTACATCATCCTGACCAGGACTCAAATAGATTCCATGCACACACAAAACTATAACATATGCCGTATTATTTACACGTGTCAATCGTTTTCACACCGTAATTCAAACGCTTGATCACATTACACTTTATAGCTGCCTATTATGCAATACGTGCACTATAAATTGGCTGATTTGACTACCTAGAAAAGGTTGAGATGTTGTGAAACACAGTTTTGAAATTTTAACTCAATACGACATAACGAACGACACATTGAACGGAGGAGATCAGCAAAACATAATACATTGTCCCGCATCTGTTGTGTTCGTGGTTTGGAATTGATAACTCGCAAACTATTGAATTCGTGATCTTGTAGTAACGGACACTATCATCAGTAGTTTTCTCAATATAATTTACAATAGTTCTCTCCCATTACATAATGTTCTATTTACTGCTTGTCGTTTTCACGAATTCTCTTGAAATTTGAGTAATCGTTTTCACGAACGTGGCTATCAAGAAAGTAAATTTTGTCACATAACGGCAGCGGACATTTCTTTTGGAGACCCAACAGCAAATATTCTGGGTATCGGTTAGTTACGAACCAGCGGGGCTACTTAGCTCAATCCTTAATGTGGCTGCGGCGTTTGTGCATCGTAGTTTTGTAGTCGATTCAATTGCAACTAAAGCCTTGATCTTTGCAGTTGGGTCCTTTCAAAATCATAAAATTTGCCACGCTGCTTATCAGTTAACCATTCAATGATTAGCAGTTTCACAAACGAGTGAATTTTTGGAAAACTTTTTATTTTTACCCATGATCGGCAATCGAGAAGAAACATCATATCGATCGGATAACACGTTTTTTCTGATTCTGCTTTCAAAAACAAACGGTGGAGCAGAACTGTTCAATAAAGCTACTGCAAGTTCTTGCAAACCAAAGCAAGAATGATCGTCAAATATGAAATGTCCAACAATCTCGTTACAATGATAGTAAGAACCATAGCAAACTATAATTTTCTTGTGATCCATTTTGTCCTTTTGTGATTACAGATTCTATTCTGCCTCAAGTAATCTTGCAGTTGTAACTGGATCTTTCCTGTCAGGATGTGGGTGTGACCCACATTGATGTGGATATTTCACACTTGGATTGTGTATGGGATTAAGTTCCGATACTCCAACTTGAAGACGGTAGATCTCAGAATGAGTGAAATTATAACCAACTGTGTTTCACAAAAACTGTACAAAAATCAGTCAGTCAAATAGTATCTACTTATCATGTATATGCATGGAATCTACAGGTCTGGCTAATTTATTTCGCACAGGCGTACGCTAATGAAAACCTGTGAAGTAATTCTAAGGTGCTTTCAGAGTTAGACCGCACATGATGTACAGTAAAGAATAAGTAGTCTTAGCCCACCCATAATTAATTGCCGCCTCCATCAGTTATTCGACGAAGCTTTATTTCCCTGTCGTTTTTTACATTAGTAGTGAGAGATTGAATTAAACGGTCCGGCCTTCGAAGCAGACAATCTGCAAATAACAGCTGAAATAACTCTTCAACGCTTTATATATAATTGCCAAAGGTGAAATGGATAGCACAAGCATTGTGAAAATGTCACCTACCACATACATGGAACAAATGATTCACATAGATAAAGTTCAGTTTGATAATCATCACAGACTTGCAATGCATAAAAGTTTGGGTGCAATAAAGAAATTCCGTTGACTTTACATTTCACTAATAATCTTAAGAATATTTCATACGGCCAACTGTACAATGAGTCGTAAGCATGGTAGGCAATAAGAGTTGAACTTCACTCAAGTCAAATCGTCTTCTGCAAACTCTCATCAAAATGAGGTTAACCCTAAGTCGCCAAAAACTTTCACGGAAGTTGTCCAAACAGCAAACCTAAAACCGTTTGGTGCGAGTATTTCCGCTCACACAGTAAACGTCGTCGATATGGAGCTCTGTCTGATATATATAAGCAAAACGGCGGTGTCGATTTAAAGAAAAATTCGCAAAACAGGCAGACACTCAGAACTCGAATATTTTTGTTACCACCCATTAACGTGATACTATACAATCGGTTTCACTCATATGCTGAGCATAATCAGAACAAATTTTCAACAGCCAAATCTTTTAGTTACAAGCTGAAGGTCCTGTTTGATTAGCCACTACTTTGAGGATCGCTTGTGATAAAGTAAATGTTTTAACTGTTGCTTGACGTGTCATGGAGTAGCGACAAAAGTTTAGGTTTCGAGCCCCATTGGGAAGGTTCCTTTCCCGGAAGAACCCGTAAACCTCGTTGTGGGTGAGCTTCACAATTTATCAGAGTCATCTTTGTGACTGTTTGTTGCAACAGCCGGTGCAAAATTACTACAATAGGGTGATGGTATTGATCGACACTAGTCGGGTATAACCAAATTCCATCAAGAAATTCATTGGTGTTTGATTCATCTGATTCGTTCAGAACGGTACGGCAAACATAAAACGAGAAGTCCATTCTCTTAACGTCACTTTGAAATGAAAGTCCCAAAAAGAAATTTAAGGTTGTGGCACCAAGGTTGAAAGTTCGCTTATTCCAACAAACAGTTATTTC
Source organism: Paragonimus skrjabini miyazakii (assembly GCA_014338405.1). Taxonomy (NCBI): domain Eukaryota; kingdom Metazoa; phylum Platyhelminthes; class Trematoda; order Plagiorchiida; family Troglotrematidae; genus Paragonimus; species Paragonimus skrjabini miyazakii. The sequence continues at coordinate 151,035 of JTDE01000353.1, forward strand.
ACAGAAATGTTCGTTAAACCAGCTTGCACGTATGCGAATCAAAGAACATTTCAATCTAATTCTTTCTGCAAAACTTTTTATTAAGAACCCATGTATTTAATGAAGCTGGTGACACATTAATTCCGTATATCGAGTTCACCCCAGCACTTGCCAAAATGAAAACGATAGGCGGAGCACGTAACTAAAATAGAATTTGAAATGTCGACTTTATCTGTAAGTTTGTGCGCTGTATTTGTAGAACCAATTGAGCTGCACATACTGAGGTATCAAGGCAACCGGGGGAAAATGCACGGAGGACCACTGAAGTGAAATCTCGCAGGAAAAGGTTGATTACATACATGTGCTGGCGTTGGTGAATGTGGCCTCTCGGGTTCGGTTATGCATACATGTGATTGTAGCGATTGTAACGACGTTGAAGCATGTAACCCATGTATTGCATTTCTGAACAAACAATCCTTGCACCACCCACGTTTCTCGCCCACTATATAGATTTTCATATGGTACCTGTTTCTGACACAGATAGCCGTTGGGGATACACAGCACAAATTATTAGATATAGGATGAATATCCCGTGAATATGCGCGTGCGTTTTCCATTAAGGCATCACTTCATTGCGTCTTTCTAGTCTACGCCATATATACACCGAAAAATGGACAGCTCATTGGCCGGTAATCAGTTTTTCCAAACGGTAAAGGTCGTAGCGTTTGACAAACCTTCATGGCTAACATGATGAATGAACCCGTTCTACAAATAAGCGTTGTTTGCTACTGAATTCAACTGGTTTATCCCGGAATTATTTGCACCCAAACACTTTCACAACCGACCTAATTTTACCAAAATATCAAGACAAGCACACCAATATAACCATTTTCTACCCATGTTCTAGCTACAGTACAGAACCTAGAAGATTTATGAAGAAGAGTTGGATTGATTGCCGACAGTTCTGTTGAGAAAGTCAGGATAGCCCGCAGAAATAATTGTCATCAATTTTGACATGCCTTTTTATTAATCCACCAGTGAACTTAGAATATGTGTTATTGACTTGCTCGGCTCAACCGTTTTATGGAAAAACAAGTAGTTTACAACAATTTTCAAAACGTTCGTTCTACACGCAAGGTGACTCACTTTCAAAATCAACAGTGTTTATCGCCTGTTGGGCCTTCTGATTTACCGGCACCTGTTTACCAAATTATGAATTAGATTTGAAAAACAAACGAAACACAACTATGGTATACCAAGGCAAACGACAGTATTGAGGCCTACTGCAATATTACTTGACCGTTCCAACAAAATCATGATAGTGTATGCTACAGCAATCAATATCATAAGAATTATTCATCTGTAAACCTCAAGTGGATAAAATACCGCGAACAGAATAAAGTTTAATTTGCTTTAGATAATTCTGAGGCTATTTTATAGAGAATTTATTGCCTCAAGGTTTATTTGTCTTGAAACGCATGCTTGTACAGGCAAAGACGGAGTTTGGACTCCGGTCACCGTGAGTGTACTGCCCAATATACTGTTGATCTAACAGAGGAAAAGATCTAATCTCGACGGCTAAACAGTTCACTGCACTAACATGCACAACGCGTTGCTGATGAATTGCAGCAATGATAATACTTCAGTCAAAAGGCGTTTCAAATTTGACTGATTTGAGTACTCTCTTCACAAACGCTGAAAGTGACTTTGATGTGTATTTGAGCTAAATCACAAGAAATTATCAACTACTTATCTTGTTTGAATGATTTCATATCGATTTCATTCATCATGGTTACAAATAGTTTAGGATGATGAGGTAGATAGTCACGAAAATTACTAGCATCTTACAATGTACACGGAGCTACAACTAAATTTAACTTTCGGAGTTATAGTTTGTATTTTGCGCCCTAGACATGCATTCTTTGAAATGAAATAATAAATATCCGTATATCGTTTGTGGAAAAATAACTACAATTATGGACTTGCTACTTACGGTTGAGCACTTATCTTTGTAACCGTTCTTCACGATGCTACACACATCACGGTCTACAGACCTAGTATCCAAAAAGTATTAGAAATGGTCCATCAAAAAAGATGAACAAAACTGATGCTGGTACAATTAACTTGATCGAGAGTTACTTTTTCGTTATGATTACATAAATCAGTGCCGTAACATTTGAAGTAAAATTGGAATCAAATTATCTCGTAATATTTGATGTACCTGAGCGCGAACATATTTTATATGCCTTGAATAATATTACACTACCGTTTCGCATTAGTGTATTATTCAATACTCTGCTAACAATAATACGTTCCATTTGTATTAGACATCATTTTATTTGTATGCTGTTTAACTCAGTAATGAAACTAATATGTGACCCACTTGAGTCAAGCCCAATCTGGTTGCACCATAACCTATTCGGACCCGACTCTTTCAATTTACAGATACACGTCATTACCAAACGTCTGATAAAAATAATCAGCGCTCAAGATGTACTTGCAAACTGCAATGCAAACGAGTTTTGATCCTGTAGTTGTAATCAATAAAACAATATCCAAGTAGAAACGTATGTGTGAAAGCAATTCAAACTCGAACCACTGAAAGTTGAATTGCCTCCATTCGTATCCTTTTACATGGGTATTATTTTAACGATTAGAACTACAGAAGCAAATTCTTTCACTGACTATCTATAATAACAATGCTTATTTACCAATTTCAATCGACCGAATATGCATTCCAACATTAGGGCGTTGTTAACAGTTTTTAAGTGAATCTGTGCAATGCTTACATCCTTCATCCAACTGTACACACAATGTTGGTTCGTCAACAACTTCTTCATCGTGCATTTTCTTGGAATATTTGGCGATTGAAGCACCTTGGGTGTGTCACTTGATGGCAAATTTCACATTTGAACATACTTTAAAATAAAACCCTCTACTCGCTTATCACCCTAGTTTTAGGTCTTTCGTGTTTTCCTCTGGACTGTTCACCCCTAGGGACTGCAAAGAGCTAATGTCGACCACAGTAGGCCTGCTTCACATTAGTTTTAACTTCATAATGGTCATTCAGTGACTGCCCATTCTGTTTGGTCAACACTCATTTGTGAACGTTGTTTGCCACGAAAATTCTTCTAATGAGGTTGGACGACAAACCATTGAATGTACAATTGGTGAAAACAGAGCACCGTCCGTTGGAACGCGGACAAAAGTTTCACCATCCCGTCATACAACAAACTGTTTTGGCGAGAGGAAAAATCTGACTTCGCGCAGCCTCAATACTGAACTATTTGGTTTATGCCACAAATTACTTCAACATCCGCGTTTAACTCTTTAAAAAGTGGAACGTCAATTACTGCGTAAACCTGCATCATAATATTTTGATTCGTTATAGCTCTTCAGGTTGACATTTTCAGTCAGTTATATTTTGAATGCAGATGTACTGGTTAGACATTGCTTCCGCAAACACAACGCGTTCCAACTATTCAGCTTCATACATCTCCCATCCAGGCGCTTTCTTCACCAAAGGAGCCGAAGTCACTACACTACGTAAACTGTTCCATTTCATTTGGCGATTGTACAATAATATAAGCTTATTGCTCGGCAGCTACACATTCCCCACTTTTCCATTTGGTGTGTATAATCTCCTTTAATGTGACGCGAAACCAAGGGACAAGAGATTTCAAAGTATCTATTTATAAATACATAATCTGAGATAAATCTACCTGATCTCTCCTCTATCATTCATGTTCGCTTAATCACGTCTAATCCTATTTGACCGTTGTGGGCAATTTCCAGTAATGATATACTGGAAGTTTGTCCTCGGAGGGTAGGTACAAGCTTCAGTTACGGAAAAATGTTTATTCACTAGGTATGTACCAGTTTGTCTAAGTTAGACTGCAATAGAGAGCTTTAACAATTGCCGTAAAAACCTTGTGAGCAGTGTACAAAAACTCGATTCGGTGCTCCATTCCAGTCATACAAGTTACGATTAATTTCGTTGTGAGTTAACAAAATTTCCCCGTGGTATTTTTGTCAACCTGGTTTTTAACCGGTGATAAATGTTTATATTTTGTGATAGTTCGTTATCTTCGAGGGAAAAGTGGCACATTCAGAGTTCTCTGTTATCAACAAACAATTACTGGAGATGGTCACAAAAACGGACACACTGCGGTCTTTAAGATGTACTGGTAATCCACGTCCGAATTTCAAAATATTGCTAGCTAAGAGTATCCTTAATCATAATTTACTATCGTGTTGGCAGAGATTCTGGTCTGATTGCTTTCACGTATGCTGCAAGGAGCTCAGTAGCTTGTCTTTGTTCATATCTCTCAATGGAAATGTTACAGTATCATTGCAACTCGTGTGAACGTGACCCTTTGGCCTGATAAATGAACACGTGCAACCAATGTGGCATTTTTTTAGCAACTCGTGTGTTTGAGTCCCATGAGTATGTGGTTTTGATATGGCAAACTAGGTTACTCACCATTTTCTCTTGGTAATCTCATCCAACATCGTGTGACTGACCGGAAATGGGGGATGACTACAAACCTACCAGTGAATACACACGCCATAGGCTACAGGAGGTGTAGCTAAATGTTTTCCTCTCACTTACCGGATATCCTTCTCGTAGGCTTGTTTACGCTTACTTGTTTTCGTTTAAAATATAACAAAATATTCCAGTATATATATATCGTTTCTCTACCTTTAGGATAAAACATGAACCCGTGGAATTACAGTATTATTTCCTCTTGCAATGTGCAGTCATCTTCTTCTTGAATGCTTACATCAAACTTCATCAGGCTGGCAAACAAACTTGGACCAAATACTCCAGCATGATGAATATATGTGGTAGCTACTATTTTTGTAAACAATCAAGATGTAATCCCCAATCTCCTAAGTGAGATAACGTTAATAATTAATTTGTTAATTTATCTGCACTCTCCCTAAATTGATTGTACACTGTATACCGATACAATCATGAGTATGTAAAGATGTTGACAAACAGTGATACAATTTGCAGGCAACTGTTTTCCGGACATGTTTTTTACATTTGATTTATAAAGATATTCACAACCAAACAACGGTTTCATTACAGTCCATGGTAACTTCGTTCCACGAATATAACAAGTTTAACCTTAGGATAACCTGAGATGTTTGCGTATAGAAAACCCACTAAGTTTCTTCCGGTATAACGCTGTGTGACACCGCCTATCACTGTTTTACTTCTTTTGTAAATTTCTGAATGCCAGTTGATTGCTCCAAGTGAAATATAAAGTAAGTTGAAAATTTGGGGAAGCAATTGGGGGAAATAAAGAGGATTGGGTAAGCGAGACAAACTTATCTACAAAAATATTCAGAGGGCTGGGACGTACCTTCAACTTAATAGTATACATTCTTACTTAATTTACAACAAAATCATCCACATTCCGAGCTACGCAAAAACAAATTATACACCACTTCAAACGAAATACCGAAATGACTAATGATCAACAGAGCTTCGGTTCAGACCACGGTGAAATGCTGCTCATATATTTAGCTAACACTCGACAGACCAATCTGGCGTGTTTGTTTTGAGGATATACGTATTGAATAAGTACATTTTCGACCCACACCGTTTTATAAGATAAATTGTTAGCTGAATTATGACTGCTAATTTTGTTTGGGACCTGCAACAAATCACGTTGAGTCTAAAACATCAAAAGTTTTGACAGAACTTATGTTACGGACACATAAAAAAACAATTCTTGGAAGCCAGTTGAATGAATCGGCTGCGTGAATAAGAGACAAAAAGTGTACAAAAAATGGGCTATTGAAACGGTGTGATTGCGCTACATGGGTCAAGTTGTCGAACACGATGAACACGATGAACAGTTACCGCATACGTCTAGTGGCGTTGGTATTACTTGCATTTGACAAGAAATACATCAAAATTTCACTGATCTAATTTCTGTTAGCTTAAAACTAGATGCGGAATTTACATACAACTAGATATCGTTAGCTTAAATACGACTATGGAACTAGTAGATGTTCGGAGAATCCTCAGTGTTTCATGTTTTCACCATCAAATAACCAATATAGATTGCCTCCCTCATCATGAACATGTATCTCCCTAAGGTCATTGTGGTTTTAATTGTGATTTTTGAAAAACGCTTCTTTTCTGTCAGCAGTAGGAATACCGTCCACCCCAGACTATGGTAAATGTTCGACGGTGCGTCTAAATATTACTCACGTTAGATTCAAGATTTGCTCGGTTGGCTCGACTGTCTAATTAGGCGCAGAAGAAATGAATATCGTTTAAAGAACAATTTACGTAGTACACACTAAAATGTGGCAGACTGACTTTAAAATTAACTGAAGAGAAACCGTTTGGTGTGTTTCTTACGGCAAGTCCTGCGCCACTGGAAAAGGTATGTGAAGAACACATGTATATTGTAAAAATAGTAGACACTAAAGACATTGCTTGTTTCTGCATTTGTCAGACGATAAACTTCGACATTCACGTAATCTTGTAATGATGTGCACAGAGACTACGTTCGTTTCTCAAACATAATTTAGTCACATCCATTAACGCTTTCCAATCCACTATGCTTATTCAAAAGTAAGAAAAATCAATAAAAGTAGTATGCCTTTTATCGAGTGAATGGTAACATCATAAAGCATGCAAAATAAACCTGTACCCTCGTATAATAATCTAAGGGGAGGAGGAGAGACCAAAGAGGATTCAGCTTGCAAACGGGTATCCCGAACAGCAAATCGATATTCAAAGCCAGGAAAATAATGATCAAGACTGCTGTGAGTACGGTTTATGAGATACTGGTCTTTCTGAACCTACCTTTCAAAGACAACCAAATCAAGACTGTGGTAAGTAGAAGATTACAATCTGCCCCAAATTGTACATAGCTTGCGGCTGGATTGTGGGTGATTCTTACAACTAGGAGTGTCGCTCATTTCGTTCATGATCGTGACCTATTGACATGTTCTCTCTCATGTAATAGATCTGCCCACTTTTAGTTGCGGTGACCACTCTGTCGGCAGAAGAGGTCGGTGCCTACAACAAAGAATGGCTGAAGATCTGTCTAAGCGGTTGGCGAGCCCGATGACGCAACATGGCAATGGTAACAGAGGGACTGAGCCGAAATCCGACCTTATCCGCTGCTAAGGAAACCAAGCCACGTTGCTGACCCCGCCTATTCTTTCCGAATACTATTGCACAGTCGGAATCCTAAATTGCTCGCTTCCCCCATGGCAGTGTTAATTAATGCTCGCCCTCCACCCCTGTGTTTGCACGAGCTCTCAATTCATGCAGTTTATCTGTTCTGGAAGTGATGACAGTCCTAGTTTTTTGTAAACCAAATCGTTGACGGTTTCTGTTATGGCTGCTCTTCGTATGTTCTATATATTCTAATGTTATACGCTTGTGACTGAAAAGAATAAACGAAAGGTTAATATCTTGCGATGTATGTCTTCTACCGTTACTGATGTACTGAATCAATGAAAATAAGTGTGTTAACCAATTGAGGATAATTGGTTGACGGTAACTGCATTGCCATCTTCTACAAATGTTTTGAAGCGCTATTTTTTGAGGGCTGTATGAACGCCTCTGCCTTCAAGTGTCTAAACACTTTTGACAACACGGTGAGAAAGGCTTCTGACTGTTTAGCCAACGTACCTAGTTGCCGTTATAAATGCACCTAGAAGGATATTTAATGAATGGTTCAATAACGCTACATACTATGGTAAGTGAACTTCACAGCTAGAGTCAACTTCTGAAGAATGTGATTATACTCAAGGGTGTCTGCTTCGAAACATTTTACACTGTGATCAGTAATAGGTTATTTTGGTTTTCATATAGATTGAACATCACCCACAATTGATTGCAGCTGTTGCATTCCCATAGACTCACCAGTTGTCAAATACCGCTGAAGAAGTCAATGATTTCTGTGATTTCAACTTGAACATAAGTCGTAATCGAGGGGTAATCGATTGGAGTTAACAGACAATAGCTGTTTCCCCTCTCGAAGCGATCGGGCAACCTGATAATTGCTCACAAGCGAAAGTGGTTGAGTGTTCACATATTATAATTCGGTCGTGCCTAATATGAGTTCAATGGCGCAGTGGTAAACACGGTTGCCTCATAAACAGCTTGACCGACCGTGGTGAGGATATGCAACACTGACAAGCCCCAGCGAGAGCAAAACTCGAGTCTGATGCTTATTTCACACTATGTTTTCATTAGATACTTGGCTTCGATTCTCTTAGCCATTCTACATATCGAAAGATAAGTACGTTGGTTTCACACCAGACGTCTACTTGGTGTGATCTGATCATGCATCCAGTTAACAGCTATTTTGTTAAGCGATAGCATTAGCTATTGAAAAATTACTTTCAACGATGCATAACGAGCACGAATCCTTAATAAAAATAGAATGGTTCACACTGCTGACAACGCTTTGGACATGCGTCCGTCACTCTAACTGGAGAAATAAAAATAATTTGATAGAAACTTTAGTTGTGGATTTTGTTAGAATGACGTGGACCAAAACTAACTTGAATGAAATTGTTAGTTATGATATTTCTCACCGGCTATCTGTCGGCTTGGTCTGACAGGATGTGAGAGATTGTGCCAGTGATAGACCTGCCAATTAAAAAATCGGCCATGGTAACATTTTTCACCTTATTTATTTTGAATGGCAGTTCCCGCAACCTGCCCAACCGAATGTGATAACCCTAATTTCCTTTTTGAACCTCCCAAATTTTAAACGCATTGATCCCTTATGGTTTCACAATACTCAACGGTATGAACTGACATTTATACCAATGATATAGCCCATTTCAAATCAATTATTGATAACTTAGTGTGTATGGCGCGTTCAGTTAACGTAATTTCAAATTCTTGCTTCAAATACATTTTACTTTTTAATAGTGTACAAACTAAACCTTTACATATAAATTACACTCAGATAAGTGTTCTTCCGTGGTCTACATTTCTAGTAATGCGTCACTAGTAAATCTGAATTGATCTGCTATGGCGGAGTAAAAAAGAAGGACAGATAGATGTGCACAATTCCGCACTGTTTTGGTTTAGATGATTTGCTGACTAGTGTTAAGTAGACGTTCAATCAGAACGCATCTTTGCTATCAATGAAGTTTTCAGGTTTCCCAAACTTCTTTAGTGATTCGAACCCTTTAATTGTTAAACTAACTTCATGCAGTCAGGTTAACCACAAACTCTTTTATTTAAATTGCCTGGAGATGAACTACGTTTTGAGTGAACAACCTACATAAAACTCTATACGTTATTAATGACCATACAGAAATAATTTAGGCCACCACTGAGAAGTTTAATACTAACCGGGAGGCAAACTTTCTATTGCATATGGTTATATAAATAGTCTGAAATGCATTGTTTTATCCAAAAGCCTATATACTTGTGTAAAAACATTAATTGACAACAACAAATCTATGTTTCACAGGTAATTACCCTTCAGATTCATTATGAAGCTTCAAACGGGTTAGCGGCAAAGACAAAGGTGAACAGTCGTGCAGTGTATTCTAGCACACAACGCCAGACCCCTAAGAAGTATTCAGTAACGTAGGCTTGCCTGTTCACACTTAGATTTTGAGCATAAGTTCAGAGTTTTTTTGAACAACAGTTTCTTTCCGGCACAGGTAAAAGTTGCGAAATGCACTACACGAAATTCAGTTTTTGAGGATTTTAGCAAAATGAGTAAATTTAGTGTATTGCATCGTCGTTTGCATGGCATACACAACGTACGTCAATATTTTCGGAGTACAGTATTAATCGAAACTACACTAGGATAGCATCGTTGGCATTTGCTTGTGTTGTACAACGGACCAATGGACACGTGATTCAATCGATTGCCGAAGTAGTCCCTCACAACTGTCTTACATTCTACAGCAAAAACACTACTAGTCAGTGCGTCACTAGCTCCACATCAGGCTTTATCTTGGTTTTCTCAACAGCCATGTTAAAATGGCGTTTAAATAGTCGAATTGCTGATCGGATTTAAACTCCTGATTAACATAAAGATGTGCACCGATTATTTCTAAAACGAGTCATATATAGGTTTACTGGTTGATTTTGATGAATGTTTGTCTAGCAACTCATCGAAGCGCAATACTTATCACTAACCCTGAGTGGTAGTCATATTATGTCACTCAAATCCCAGACTGTCAATCAGCAGTATATGACCAGTACTGGATGAGCAAGGTCGTGATGAAATGATTGTGCGCTGCAAAAATTCAAACAGTATAAGTAAATGTTCAGCAGTGTTTATGAAGTTATCAACAATCTGTGTGGGAAAAAGAAGCCAACCTTTGCGTTTGCCTCTCTGCATTTCAGTTGGATTGTTAAATTTACACATTTCTGTATAGCTTCCATAAATAAATACTGTCAGCCAATAAGACGAAATTTGAATGAAGGTGTCTAGAAAAATTATGTAATAAAACATTTTAATCGTCGAAACTGTTTTTACGAATTCACTGCTGGAGAAATTGGCATATATATATCGAATGAAATGCACATCTTCTTTTGCTACACTAACCAACTTACGTCGATCGAATCATGTTGACTGAATTACACACAATGGTTTGTTTGGGATGGTTGCACAATAAAACGTTGCACATATTGTAGGTCGATAAAAGAAAAACGAATAGTGTCCCCACTGCATTTCGTTTCTGGTCCCATCGAATCTAATCAATAAAACCTGGCTCCACAACGACATGGAACGTTTTGTTGAAATAGTGCATTCGGTTTGACTGTTTCTCATAGAAATTCCATTGTTACCATACTGCGAACATGTGGGACAAATTATCGCAGAAGTAGTACCTCATAGAAATGGAATAAGACGTATATAACTATAAGTCCGCGTGAGAAGTAAAGCTACAAATCCGGAGTGTACGTTCAGGAATAAATAAGAATATATAGTAATCGGTGTTATACGATGGCTGAACATTAACTAACACGACAAACTACACGGTAGCTTCCCTAGCAGGCTCAGTTTAATAGTAATGTAATGTTTCAAAGTGGTCTACGTTAAACCGATAATCCATTTCAATTAAATCATACCTATTCAAATCAGTCTTTTCTCAGGAAACCGTTTAACTAAACTTAAAACTAGATCTATCCTTTTAGCTGGGCAAAACATTTTCTAGTAGAAGACGATATAGTTTCTAACACTTAATAGATGTTGGTTTAACTGTATGGTCATGATTGTTTAATGACAGCGATTATTTATACAGGTAGAATCGTATTGACGTTTTACTTTAGTGAGACTAACTCTAATGTATACGGTCATATATGACTTACCTATCTGATTTCTGCCAAAATAATTCAGAATGTTTATTCACTCGAGAAGAGAGTAGACTACTAAATTATAAAAATTTTATGATTGTCTTTTGTATTTTATTCGGCTCCCTGGCAAGCTGCATGTGCGTTATATCTCATTCAGTCTAGTGAAGATGCAGCAATTATATCTTTGTATACCCTTTGGATCATCGAAAAAGGAACACAGTCTTTACTGTGAGCCGATTGATGTCACAATGAACGTTAATTATGGCGGAAATTACAAGAAAAAAACCCTAATCCCCTTGAGGCATATTCAACCGTATAATCAACAGTCCAAATCGCTGTGGTATATATAATCTAACAACTTGAAATTGTAAACATCATTAAACGACAAATGAAACTATACTTTGCACTCTCTTTGCTTCTACCCACCATCTTTAGACTGCATTCCCTATTGCTTAGCTGGCTGTCACAAGCATAGCTGCTGTTTATGTGACGACTGAAACCTCTGGTACCTTATTCGGTTTTGGCTTCTACACTGACGCATACAGTTCGACTGATTGGTTTGTCTTAATTGTGCAGAGACAGAACTGCTCGCAAAGTGGGATATCATGCTGACAAATTTCTCTACATATTCGTATGGCCACATCAATGCAATATGCATTAATTAAGCGCCACTGGTGTGTAGCCAAAGCATTGTATGTGCTTTAGTTCTCGTTGTATCCACTGAATAAGCCATGTTGGCTGACAGCGATGAGCACTGAATAAAAAACTGTTAGAAGTTAAAAATTTCTAGGTTTCGAGAGTGGTTACACACCTCACCGGTTTCTGCCGCTGGTTTGAAACTGGCCGACACCTAGAATTATCACAAGCAGTTATCTTCTAATCAATCTTTTCTACCAACACAACAATTCCAGTGAAAAAATGTCAGGGCTCATCTTTATTATTATAGGATTCCAACGTGAACTGTTGGATTCAGATGAGACCCACTCGAGAAAAGTCAGGCCTCCGGCTGGATTCGAACCAATGACAGAGACACCATGCCCAATCGCGGCAAGAGCTCTACCGGTTGAGTTAAGTAGTCACGCAAGAAGCTCGAAACATTTGCCTTTGATTCGGTTATCTACTCGTTCCACCATCTCATATGGAATCCACCACATGATCCAGGGTATCGACTGCCCCGGCAGGATTCCTCGAACAGTTCACGATGGAATTCACCAACGTCACTGTTGATCACAAAAACCAATTGTTTGAGAAATTCCACTTAGTCAGTTAATCTCCCGGACCATTCGGTTCATCTCGTGTGGCACAGTGGGTTTATGTGTTGACCAGTTCTATATGTGAAATTTCTTAGCATTCGATATGGCTTCCTTGTGCTTGCCGCACTTCGGTGTGCTACTTCTCTCGCTGATTTGAATCCAGCCACAGTCGACAATTTTTACAAGTGATTCTATTCTCAGTCAAATCTATCAGTAAATGGCTGCAACTGGAATACCAGTGGTTGATAATTGCTTGCCTACACTCAAAGACCTTTCGGCTGCGGGTCACAGATTAATATGTAACTTGAGAACTGCCCATATGTGATTGAGGCCAAAAGGTTATGTACGAATAGTTGGTTAGGCCTGACGTTAAGCTGGTAGTGCCATGTTAAAACTGTACTACATGGCTCTCAGGTTTCCGCTGTTTACCAGGAGGTGTGCATCCAGTAGAAACGCGCTCTCTGGAGGGATGTATACGCATGGCGCCATTTAGCCAATCAGCAAGAAAACTCACTCAATGGTGCAGATACATGCGAGCTTAGTGCAAATTTCATAACTACTGCTTTTTAAATAAATCTGCACAACCCATAATCTCTCGGAGTTTATGCGACCGTTCTCAAAACGGTTAATTTTATGCATGACTGCATACCGTTCATCTGACCATTTTTCGAACACACATCGTACCCACCCCAAGGGTTTCAACAGAGAATCTGGCATAATGGCCAACGGTGAAACGCTTGTCCGAATGAAAGCCGAAATACACACCGTTTGACTGGTGTGAACTCATTGCGGTTGTACTCTCACCTCTTGGTGTCGATTGCCAAGCTGACCTCTACTGAATAGTCATTACTGATTCTCACATTAACAACAGCAAGGCGTCACATTTTTCATGCAGCTTTATGTCACAGAATGTTTAAACCAGCTGGGGCCAACTGAAATGCACCCGCCCTTTCTAACCATGTATTAAGCAAAGGTCAATTAGCAGATAAACACTCAGACCAGGTTGTGGATTAGTAATGGATGGAGAGCGAGATCTATGGGCAAATCGAGTTTAGTTCTTGTCAGCTAAGCAATTTTGAATACTTGTGTTTTTCTCCGTGAACACTGTAGGCCAGTCCGAATACCTGTGAGCAAGATAAAGTCGTGTTACTGCGGTATAACTGCTGGCTGTCTCTCCTGAAATCGGACAATCTGCTAGGTTGACTAACAAATCATATTCAGCAAAATCACCCAAGTTTATACGGTTTTTGATTGCAAAATTCTTTACTTTTCAAATATTGAAACACAAAACGTCGCATTTCTATTGGCGAGCTACATAGATCGCAGAACAAGGCGGTTAACTGAACGCATCCGTGAGCTTCATCCGGTACAGCTGGCTCGAGGATCAATAAAAGTATGTTTATCTGCGGTCGCCACACACTTAGTCGAACCAACCGATTTTATCAACCCGTCCGGTTTTTTTTTGCCGACCTATCAAGTCTATGGGGGGAGGCAGTCGAAGTTGGCCAGCGGTCGTCTACTAAATAACGCATGGGCCATTGCGATCCGCTTACACTCACCCCGATATATGCACAAAAACTTCTGGTCAAAACGCTGAATCTGCGGTGGATGCGCGCCGGTATCCCGGCAAGGTCAGTTATATAGGCTTGCCGATTTGTTCAAAAATGTTCGCAACCCACATGACTGATATTAAACAACTTGACCTTCTAAATCAGACTAACTTGACATTGATGATTATATCAATGATTATTCTACTGATGCACTAGCTTCGGCGAACTCATATAAATGTGTTATGTTCAGCTTGATCACACAGCACTGGAAACAGTATTGTTTGCTACTCGTTTCTTCACCTGAATAAACCAGGTTAATTCGCCGTACTTAAACGTATTTCGTTTTTCGACAAAAAACCATCAATAGCATTTTCTTAGAAATCGTCTTTAGCATTCACTCTTCCGAACTTTTTCGTTTTGTTTTGCTCTCATTTATACAAGCAAAACTGTCATTGTTGAACGATCAGTCAGGGATATAATTAATCACACAGGTTTCTTAGTTGTTTTGCACTGTTCTTAAACTTTGTCAGAAACATCTACGGTCAGTTATTTTGACATTTATAACCACGGCAGATATTACGTTACACGAAAATAATTATTATAGTTTTCCGTATTAATCAGGAATAGCAACTTAGTTAACCGAAATTTATTCACAGATGTTGAAGTGAGTGACAGTTTATAATTAAGCGGTTTACATAAAAACGTTGTCTATCAGATTCAACAAACAGAAATGCATTAAAATGAATTACACTTTGCCAAGCCAACATCGAACTATTGAAGATCTACTGCAGTTGGTGAAATCTGTTCATTCATGTGGAAACCTGTTTTGATTCTACACGGAAGATTAGACACCACGGCTTGCGACAACCACATGGAAGTATCCTGCATTAATCGGCGGACATGAATATCTATACCGTGAAATCCGAACATTGGATCTGAAGTTAAATCACACCTTGCTTTGGGTCGTTGATAAAAACTTTCCTAAGCAGACTCAATTACCTGTTTGCCCCAAGCATATTACAGATGGCTCAGCTACTCGCTGGGGTTAACTTGGGTATGCACAACTTCACTAACTAAGTTGGCCCTCATAAGCAAACTAAGCAGTTGGACAGAATATAAACAAAGTATTCAATATGAATTTGCTCTGAAACTTCAATGGTTTTCTTTTTATAGTAAACGCTGAGTCGCTTCCTACATATACAATGTACCTCCATCACACTTACTGCACACCTTCAAAAGTAACAACCTTAGGTTATAGCGCATCTGTAATTCTATAAAACTAACATACATCGGTTAAGATCAGCTCAAAGACGTTTTATGATGAGGCTGGTCAGGTCAGATAGTCAATGTTTCAGGACATGTTTGCAGTAGTATCCACTGTATTTCCAAATAATCATTTCCGAACATTCTCTCAGCCCACCAGACTGCAATGTGGTTCAGAACATCATCGTTGTTATCGGGAAAGATCGACTGTCAGAATTAGCTCCGAAAAAGTGTGATGACTTACACCATTATTGAGTAGTATTGAATCTATTGTCCAACTTCCGGATGCAAAGCTTGCAGCAGTTGTGATTATCGTTTCGACTACGAAAAAGTTGTGGTGTTCGAGGAATAGTGATACACGTCATGCGTATGGTCGATTAGCAGTTGGCGAGTGAGTGAGCAGGAGTTATGAAGGATCAGGTAAACGACTATAATGCAGACATAACTTAAAACGAACAGCTGTTTACTCCATGCCTAGTTAGTGAATGTTCTGCCGACGTTATAATTTAAGTATGACTGTGCAATAATTCACACAGAGTGTTAGTTTGTAGGAGTTAAACTAAACAAACTATTTTCTTTTCTTTTTTGTTAAGTCATGCAATGGATATTTTTAGGTTGGCGGAAGTAAGGTTAGACACTAGTATCATTTTTGTCGTACTCTTTTTTCTCCTAATCTATGCTATTTTCTCGTCATTTTTGCAAACGTATCAAGATTACTAACATCAATGAAATGTTCGTGACCGCTCTCGACATCAGCGTTTGCAAATTAACACTACTTGTGTGTAGTCCTTTGTCTGATGAAGCGAAACCTTTCAATTGTCACTCAGTTGACACTTTTGAATGACCCTTATTAAAATATTCAAACATAAAAGAGGTTGCCGGTTTTCAAATATTTACTACTGAGCCTTTTCTATATAAACGTTTACATTAAGCAAGCGAAATCCACTGCAAGTTTTACATACCTACGTTAAAACGTTTTGAATTTGAGAAAAAACAGGTGGCCATTATAATTTCCGGGTACTGATGAGTAGTCGAGGATTTTGTCAATTTCAAGTTGAACATCACCCACAATTGATCGAAGCTATGGCACTCTCGTGGTTTTTCCAATCGGCCACTTTCGAACGACAGAAGCCCTAGACTCGAGTTTTCCTCTCATTATGAGAATGCGACAGCTATGATCAATTGTAGGTGATGTTCAACCTGAGACATCCGGGTACTTCAATATTAATGCAAACGTTTTTTTTTAGCAAATGCACCGTTATACCATTCGCCACAGATTCGAGTAACTTTGTTAGCAACTGTATCAGTGAATTATTTGGAAAGTTGAACTTATTTAAACTGGGAAGTAAACACTAGGTAGACCACACGATCTGGATACTATGGTTCTAATTGTTCGAATACTTTCGAATGTGAAATAACCAAAACATTCACACGGTTTCTGATTTCTTACAATGATCAAAATGCCTTTTTTGCTTGCATTTGTTTTTGTTGCCTTGACGACCACGATGATTCAAAATTCTATTGATCTGATTCGATGATGAATGACATACAACTGACTGTCCGACAAACCAACTTTTATTTTTAATTGCTATTTGTTAGTAAAAGTGAATTTACTCGAGGAAGTGTACCTGATAACTCAATCTGTTCTAAGCAGTTGTGAACAGTTTAGAAGTTGGTGTCTATCGTTAACCTTGAACAATCTATTACACTTCACTACATTACCTTCATAGTGCGTAAGTAATGGTTCGTTGGAAATTGGCACCGTTTTTTCTAAATTTTCTGTGCTGACCACAGAGACATGGTTTATATGACCAGGATTTTACCATTTTAGGACATTGTACATTGATTCATGAACGTCCCCTCAAAAGTTAATTAGTACCGACGTTTCGGCCTAGGTTCAGATTTGTCCGATGAAGTAGACCAAACAACTAGCGTTAACCCATTCCTTACACATAAGTACCAGACGTCATCCGTAGCGCTGAAAAATTAGTAGAACAATTAACCTTAGAGGTGCCTTTCTGACAGTTTGAATTATGTGATCTGAGGGAGTGTAGCTTACCGGCTTAAACGAATACATGGATTTGATAGCGATGAGATTGATGGTGTAATGACAACACCGGTGTGCAAATCGTGGTATGTGGTTCGCATGGAATAACCATTCCGAGAATAACATAAGCAGATGAGATTGAGTTTACAACTAAATTACACTTCAGGAAAGTGCTTTTTTGTCAGAACAGTTTCAATTATTCGCCTCACACTCAGCAATGTAAGATCAGAAATGAGATCAGCTGAATGCCTGAACTATTTCACACACACGCCGATCTGCCTATCATCTCAGATTGCAAACATAATAGAACAGTATCTGTCTCCTGTATGCGGTGAGCGAGAGCAACCTCTCATATGAAGACAAATAAATTTGTTACTGATAAGTAGTTTGGCAGATTTGAGAATTTGGAATAGAACTACTTGTAAAAATCTGGACTTCAGCTGGATTACTTGGTGGATACCACAGAACACAGTTGGTTGGGTGGGTAACTAGGTACGAATGTGACACTTCTGAGCTTCCTGTGTGGCCTTGTAGCTCAGCTGGTAGAGCATTTGCCACGTTTGGGCGTGATGTTTCTGTCATTGCTTCGAATCCAGCCGAAGTGCAGATTTGTCGCAATTGGGTCTCCTAAATATTTTACTTTTTTCTAATAACTTGATAGTCCAGTGAATCCCGGCTGCGCCACTCACTTGAAAAAGATCGTTTATATTTCAAGGATGTTCCGATCACTCGACTTAGTTTCTGTGCTGAAAATCATCATATAGTTTCGCAGTAATCCGTACATCATTCGTTTGCAAGCTTTACTCGTTACAGTTTCGACATAGTCGTCTGCTTTTAAGAAAGAACCGTTGTCTGAGCTCTTCTATTCATCTTCTAAAGTATCGAGCTGTTCATAACCACTGATTTTTGAAAAGGTTCATATGAAAATATCACACACATGCGCTACTTTCATTTCACGTTTTAGGCTAATTAATCCAACAGCGTACGGCGTACAAAACTCTTCGACGCTTGTTTATACTCTGTGAATATATTCTCGATCCTTCTTGTGTAGTAGAGATAAAGCTGACTAAATATTAAAATCACCTAATTGCAGAATTGTCCCCGGTGTCACTGTCACAACCCCTACTCACTAGATATCCATATGCCTGGAGTTTTAACAATAAATTGATGCTATGGCAGCTCAGTTTACAAATGACTCACACGAACCCTCGTTTGATTATATGCAGTACTCAAAAGTGAGTGTCTCTGTTGATTAGAGACATGTTTCAGATGGCGCAGTTTCAAATAGGCTGTCCACATTGATTGCATTTTGAAGGAGATGATACAGCCGGAGGCTTGGTCAGACGGTGGTTATAGACCAAAGCTGAGAACGGTCAAATGTTACTTGCTTATTTGTTCACGACTGTGATAGGACCAGCTGGTTTCTGTTTATTCGGGCGAGTTTGTTCTGTTCACTCTTAGGTTTGTTATACTTTTCACTGAAAAAATTGTGGCTCCCTTTATTGCACTAAATTGTCTTGTTTCTCACTTTGCCGCCTATTTTATAACCAATTTTCAATAGATTATTGATAACGCCGTTATTCATCTTCAGGTTTATGGTCCCGATACTTGCCCAGACATTTCCACTACAAATTCATGACTGTGTTAACTGACGATATCACCAATGTCGTTCTGCTCCGCTCGATGATTTCCAGCATTATTTGGTGTTTTCCACTTCACCGGGGTGGGAATAGTTGAGTAAGATGGCACAGTCGACTAGGTCACACTAAATAGACACGATACGATACAAGTTCTTAAACCACAAAGAAAAGACCACGTTGGGATATTTATGATCACTTGTCTATGTTTACTATCGAATAAATGTTCATCAGAAAAAAGTTTATTCTCTACGAAAAACCTTGCATAAACTGAGCGGTAATCTTCCTGAACAACAGTTTCTTAAATTAACTCAGTTACCTTAAGGAATTCACTAACCGAGGAATGGTCAGTTAAATCCGGAACAGACCATAATCATGGATAATGAGCTTGCGCGAAATTACTTTCTGTTTTTATACTTTGAACACCGACAGTATTGTAGAATATCGTGTACATTGTACAATCGCTTTTTGAAGACTGACCCCAAAAGCGGTGATATCCTTCGCGGACAAACTAAGTTATAGATATCTCGTGCATACCAAAACACTAGTTGAGATGCTCGAATTTTACAAACAGTTCGACCTATGCTAGTGTTTCGACGACGTCTTTTCAGTTTCGTCCAGAGGTGACAGTAATACTGGTCATTATTTTCATATTACCTATGTGACAAAACTATCAAACGCTAGTTGCTAATCTTTTACAAGAATTGTAGTTCTCCGAGATATTCCGCCTGATCCGGTTGAATCGGATTGTGTCAGTGATCTGGGCTTACTGAAAACTGTGCTGCGGATGGATTGATCAAAGATTGATAAAACACAACCGTCCTTCTGGCACACACGTATACATTTGTGCTTGCCGAGTTAGAAGATTGTATCGTTTGCTATAGTTTTGTTCATTATGTTTGTTTCGTTTGCAAGTATGATTCACTGGAGACCTGGTTTACATAAGTCCCAATCTCAATCCTTTTTGCATACTTTTCTTCCTACTAAAACTGGTTATCTGACATCTTTACTTCATTCTTACCTTGGTTATAGTTATATGAGTATTTTTTAAAGTTTCCCAAACTTAGTGATAAAAAACCTTTCCACCACCGGCCGAATTCAATCATTTTGCTGGGCAAGCTTATGATTCTTTTTGAGCTATTGTTTCAGCAAATTTCACAGCTCGATAATTTTATCTTGCGCTTGATAACGCGTAGTTGAGATTAAGGAACTTCATACATTTTAACACCGCATATAATTCCATTTCACTGACTACTGGGATGAAAGTTTCGGGAATAGTAGAACTATTCTGTTTATAAAACAGACTCACTTGACGCTTCTGTGTACACAGGCTGCGCGTGGCTCGATGATAAACCCAGATCGCTTTGGACACATTAACTACTGTAATCACAGAAACATTTTAATTCAAATTTGCCCGACAGTTCACATTAGAATCGGTAAATCATTGGTCTTTAAGTGGTGAAACTTTACTTTCGTTTTTGCAATCCATAGTTTTTACAAACAGGTTGACCTTCACTAGTTACGTCGCAAAGAACCCGGTCAGCCTCATTGAAATGACTTGGTGTAAGTAACTGTTTTTTGTCTGTCCCATTCACGTGTGTAAGCTCGCTATTTACCTGACTGTTCACCTTGCTAAGCGATACTATATTCATGAACGAGTACCGTTTGATTTTTGTCATAATTCCTCTAGTCATTTACCGGTGCGGTAGAAGTGATGGAATTTTTCTGTCTCGAATTACCTATCACCTGCGAGGAAGGCACACATTGTTTGTCGCCAGCAGTGAACTTGTAGATTGGTTTCGCTATTTCCGTGGCCGAGCAGACAGTGACAAGCTCTTACTAAGGCAAAACAATGGGAATAAAAATCAATGTAAGCCAGTCACCGAGGACAAGTGTGATCATGATTAATTTCATTCGCCGGATATATTTTGCAGGGAATCTAACAAAAGCGACTAACGGTAATAAAACTTTCCTCATTTCATGAGCCGATAGAGATACTGCAACGAAATGCTGAACACTAGTTGACCTGGCTGCGAACTATTTTTGTGCAGTCACTAGGTAAGTTAATCGGTCTGGGGAGCGAAACCGGATTGGCTTTTGAATCAAAAACAGACAAGTACGTCCAAAGTTGGAGATCAACAAATCACTGTGTTACTGCTTTTCAGAAAAAGAAATCTCTAAGTAACCTCTCAGAATTGCCTGTCCTTTAAAGTTGACTGAAATACTAAAGCATTTCATGAAAAATGAGGTTAATCTTTTTGTTTCAGATGAGTTGCCCGGATACCACTCACCTCATACATTGTTACTTGCTAGGAAATATTTTCCTAGGAATCCGTACTAACCGTTGGGGATCAAATAACACAAAGCTCTGAAAAGAACTGCTGAAGTCTGTCGCCCATTATACGGACATGGCCTTCAAATCTGGTAATTTTTGAGTTTCGCGAGGTATATATAGTAGATCTTGCTGAAAACTGTTGATAGATAACGTGAATTATACAAAGCTGTGCGGCAGCTTACATAGTCTACCACATGCAAACGCATTCAGTAGGTCCTGTATGGATGTAGATTGAACATCGCTCACAAGTGATTGCATGTGCTGCTTTCCCACAGACTTTCCAGTCGGTCCATTTAGAACGGCGGAAACACTAGGCTCGATTTTCGTCCTCATTCGAACTAATCAATAGTACATATCCTTGCCATTGCCGGGACTAGAACTCCGGCCTCGTTTTGGTGAAGCGACCATGTTGACCCCTGAGTCACTGACCTCACATTGGGCACGACCGATTTATCATATATGAATGCTCAGCCACTTTCTTTTGTAAGCAGTCATCAAGTTACCCGATCGCCTCGGGAGGGGACATAGTAACTGTCCTATTAACCAAAATCCCCCTACCCATCAGTAGACTACATACCGCTCAACAAATTAGTGATTTCTGTTATTTAAACTTGTGGAGAAGTCATAGCTATCGGTTGGATTTAACAGACAGTAACTGTGTCTCTTATCGAGACGATCGGACAACCTGATCGTTACTCACAGGCCAAAATGGTTGTGTTCACGTGAGATACTTCAGTCGCGCATAGTGTGAAGTGAATGGCACAGTGGTCAACACGATGGCCTCATGAAAGCGAAACCGGAGTTTTAGTCCCAGCAATGACAAGATATACATCGTTGAAGTGCACTACTATCGTGCTAGTCCTCCTGAATATTTCGCTTCAGAGTAAGACACAATACTGAAGTGACAAGTTGTTTGAAGCTGATAGTTGAAAACTACTCATTTATTGTAGTATTAACGATAGACAGGCACCTCCAGTCAGCTCCTTGTGAAGGTAGCAGATGGACTGTGTAACACTCGCAGTAAAATTCACCGGCGTAGCAAAATTTGCACAAAAGTCAACGTGCGTCTAGGGCAAATGTCACCAGTCATATATAAAACAAAATAGAATTAGTAATGATTACGTCGAAGAATGAGAGGTTTCCTAAGCAGTTCCTTAAAAGACAATCAAGAAAAGTACTCAACCAAGCATCAGAAACGCCGAGGGAAAAGAAAGGTATTGATTCCATTCCATTTCAAAAAGGTATGTCACAAGCTATCCGTAGGGTGTTAAACTAGGTAGGCATCAGCATGGTTTTTCAAAAGGGGACGACATAGTGTAAACCTTAGTGCAAATCTAGGACTCCTTGTCTGTTGATTGATCTAGTAATCCTGCATACAGATTAGAAGGTTAGGAATGTCTGGAAGTTCTTATTGAGCAGATAACGCGAGATCTTAGAACTAAGATAAATGAACACCGACGGACATTGGAAAAGATCCCAGAAATCAACTGGGTATTAGATCGCGATCAGGGTTTTTGGAATCGTTGGTCACTCGTTAGACATAAGCGAAGAAATTGATCTAGAAAATATCGAAATAATTATACCAGGTTATATAGCTACACAAAACTTTTGCTTGCGGAAACCATCTAAATCGCAAAGTACAAACGCGACTTAAATAGAGCGGACTGAGGTGAATCCTCTGGTATATGATGTTCAGTCTTGGATCGAATGAACCGAATTGCATTGGTGACTTGATGAGATGACAATCGTGGCACATTAAGACTGTGATTCCCCTACGAACTTTCCTCCGGAACCATTAACCGTGCGGTCGATGCAACTGACAGATTATATCGATTTCACCTGTCTGGCTGTTCACGTGTCCCCGGTCTGCTGTAATTAGCAATTCGAACCCAACATTCACCCCTTGTCTATGTGCACTTGACCAGTAGCGTGTTACCTTCCGTTTTGTTTAACAGCTTAAGTCTAGTCTGCCTCAAATACCATCACACTTGTTACTTGTTCATCTGACGTGAAGAAGCTTTTGCATCAGAAACGAAACGTCATTAGTAAACTGACTGTTCGCCAGTTGTTCTGAAATTATGAATCTTTAGTCACCCTCAAGCGTGTTCCCAAAAATAAAATTAGTCATCGTTTTTATGTATCAATGACCTTCTTGATACAGGTCACAACATTTCAGCTGTTAACTCCCATCCATAACATTGTAATTGGTACCGGTTTCTCTGACCGAACCCCTTGATTTATTCGAATTTCCCGAGCAGTGTTACAAACACTGAGAATTAAATTGAAATCAACGTTTCTACGGTTAACACTTGAGCTTGTGCAGTAAAATTATGTGATCATATAGTATACGGTACAGTTGTCATTGAGGTTATATTATACTAAAGAGATGCAATTCCCCAAATTATCATACCTGCAATGGAAATCAACCCGGTTTAAAAAATTGTTGAAAACCATTTTCTCTCCGCTTGTCAATGATCACCTGAACGTAGGGTAAAGCAATGACAATGTAAAAACATCGCAATCCTATTGCGGGTGTTAATTACTTTCTCTTCAGTAAATCTGAACACATTTTCACGCAGCTGTGTGCAATTCACAGCATGTAATGAATGCAACGACTGAAGTTTCTATACACATGTTTTGAATAACTGAACTAATTATACGAATTAATACCGCAATTAATGCAAACTGAACTATTCATTCGGCTGTATCTGGAAGGACTTCCGGCATCTGGGTCAAGTCATTGTCATGTCTAAAATAAGGATTCCGGATGGGATCAATTGTGCGTTTTAATCAATTAGTATAAACTAAATCCCCATAAGTAAACGAAGTAAACTGCTAGATAATTCGGTAGTGACTTCAATTGTTGATCGGAATAATTCTGCTGATACTATAATGTAATAACCTTTATATCCAAGTTACAAATTACACTATGTTTTCACTCTATACGTTCAGGCGTCATAGATTTAGGCACGAAATAAAACATTTACTTAAAAATCCTAACTCCGTATCACGTCTGCTTTTTGGAGACAAATGCATTTCAACCAGATTTATAATGTGGTGCTTGGAATTTTTTTCAAAACTACAAAAGTGAACGTCTTTTCCTTATTGTTCTATTTCCAACCCGACTCAAGCAAGATTCTGTTCTTTTTATTAGCCTAAGTCCCAATTAAAACCTATGCTTTTCAACTAATGAGCCAGGTCTAAAATTCTGTTCGATTGTTGTTTTGGTGTGGTATTGGTTTGACATTGTTCATAGTCTTGTTGTTACCTGTCGGGGGCTATTCTCTATTATATCTGCTTTGGGTAGCCTGGAAAGAACAGTTGAATGAAATACGCTGAAACCATTAGTGCTTGAGGTAAATTTGTGAACGGCAGATGAAATTTAGTTTCATCACGTTGGGCTTGTATATTCTGTCGTTTCTTCGTACGTACTTGTTGGAAAATTCGCGTTTGTGAATGGACAGAGCCGTACAATTTTGTCTGCAACGGGTGCGATAATCGGTTGCTAGGATATCTTAAGCTGCAAATTGCATATTTGTTTGCCATCATTATAAGCTTGATGGTTGCAACAAGTCTGAATGCACTCAGAGTAGACTTCATCGACATTATCACATATGATATGTTCCTTCAGGGTTATTAGACACAGTATTGACTGGAGACTGATGAATAAAAACTAGTTTCTGAAATAATTTTGTAGTGATAATCTAATCGATATACTGTTATAGTGCTCATGCTCATCTAGTCCTTATCTGAGTGCTCTGGTAACTTTTGTCAACTTTGAATGACCTGAAAACCTTGCATCAGTTGTAACCGGTATCTGATTCATCTTGCTGAATGAGGTTGCTGTATTCTGAGTCTAGCTGTTGAGATTAAAATCTGCACGAATTGAGCACTGCAGAACTCAGCAGCATTAACATGAGTGAGCACTATTTAAAAATACATCTGATACGTGATGAAATCAAATCAGTTTTACTCATACCTGCTCAATATGGCGAAAATAATAATCAAAATGTATCTTCTAATCAGTGCAGGAAATTTCCCAGCAATTATTATCAACGTAGCCATAAACTGAATGTTTACTTGTGCTTTTAAACAGCTCGATCAAACTGTCGCCGAAATGGGACAGAAACCATAAAATTTACTGCGATTTTTAGTTCTTCACTCTTTTATTAAAACCGTGCTTTCTGCTTTGTGAAAAAGTTATCACAGTTCGAAAGCTGTGCAGTCACTTTGCTGTTTGATTTCTACAATCAATTTTATGGGCAAAGTTTACTTAAAAAACGGACAAATGGTTCAAAGTACATTTCTATCTGCATCCCACGCTACACAAATGAAAGAACAATGTCTTCAGTTAATTTGGGAATCATAAATTTACAAGCAATAAACGAAATCTCTCTAAAAGTGCAATGTTACAGAATGTCAAACGGCTTCTGGCACACCTAAATTTAGCTGAGCTGTTGCTTGTTTTCTTCGGTTTAACTCCAGATAAATTAAACTGTTTACAACGTTCGTGTAGCATGTTTTTTGAAACACTGAAAATACAATCGGGTGACTAAAATGCAGATAGTTATATCTAAACCAATTCTACTATAACGTTTTGGAAGGAGGTTCAGGTATAGCCATAATTCAACTATTTGTCAGTTAGGTTCCACCTAAATGAACAAATCTGTCACAATAATTGACAACAGAACCTTTTCAGTACACAGCCGTGACTTTAGTATTGTTCAGTGCAGAATTGTTTTAGAAATCTTTACGGGCAGTTAGTTACTTGGATACTTCGGTGAGTTCTTTAAGAAACAAAGCGGTGAATAAATAACGGATTACAACTACAAAACCACTGAACTCCATGCCTGGTTTTTTATACCACTTTGCAGGGGCAATCATCACTTATGGCATTGTTGCTTTCAGCTCAACGAAAACGCAGATTTTCCACGGCTTGTTTTCATTCAAAGTTGGCTGCCTGACGCAGGAATTCCTAGCAAATTTGAGTTGAAATAATTTGTTGATATTTTAGAAGCTATGGAATGTAAAACATCTTCCCAATTTAATCATCCCAAATTCTATATTTTAGGTCCGTAAAAATATAGGAAATATTGAAAGACTCATTTCAGCAGTGTGTAAAGCCAAGTTTGAAAACTAAAGGTGAACCTTACTCGCAGTTGGTTGCACTTGTCTTAGTTCCACAAACTTTCCATTTAGTTTGTTTGAAAAACGAGTGCAGTGTTTGATGTTCGTTGTTTTTAGAGCTCGTCAGTAGTGTACACTTTCGTGGAGCAACCGTATTATCAATTGCGCTACCAACCTTCAATGTTCATTTGCTATCGATACTAAACCACATCCTCAGTACTCAGAACAACCATGTTCGTCTGGTATGTTTGTAAGAGGGGTAATTTATCTTACGTTTCGATTGTGTTTAAGATTATCACAATTGGACACCACTGTCTGGTGAGCTCCGTTTGTAAAGTAACTTACAGTGCGTTTTCGAATTAGAGAACATCGCACATGATCTCACAAATACGCTATTAATCACTATCAATTTCAAGTTGCAACTGATCGTGGGTTGAAATTAAGCAAAACGTGTATGATATATAACGGTTACGATATTCTCCCTGGGTTATACCTACGTTCCTGTTATTACCGAAAACGGTTGCATTGCATAGTGAAAATCTAGTTGTTCAACAACTCATCGCACAATTTAATGCACTTTCAACGTTTACCTTTAGTGATCACGCTAACCATCTAGTTTGTTATTTATGTTAGATATTTGGTGTATAGGTGACGAGGTAACAAGTGGCTAACTTGTGGACAGTTCACACCTCCAACCTGTAGCCTAGGCTTTACATCGCCGCTTACGGTTTTCTAAGATTGGCTTAACAGCTAACATCTCAGTGTACACGAACAGGCAAACAATATGCCACTTCGATTCGGGTGGGAGGCAAAATCGCGTTGTTCCGAGCCTATGCGCTTCTGTCAGTCAGCACAAGATGCAGATTACCTAGTGCATACGATTACTCACTTTGTTTGAGCCGACATTATGGCCACATTCGTATAACAATGGTGCACAATAACAGAACACAGTGACCAGTGACTGCACTGTGGCAGCTACTCGCCAGAATAACATGATAATGTTTGCACATTACCACCTCAATACAAGGGTCGTTACCGACCAATTTCACAATATGTTTATTAAACATCGACGGAGGTACTAAACCTAACTCCATAACAATAAACTTTGCGCAAAAATCCGATTTATTGATGCACCTAGCTTACTCATCGAACTGTACCGTTTAACCAGTGCTGAAAGTTTCGGAAGAATCACTACCAACGTGCCCGTAAATTAAAGTTTACCAAGTGCTTTTAAGCAGCTCGAAAAAATTGTCGTCAGAAATGAAACGGAAGCCATAGACTTCAGCAACTTGCTAAACGAAAAAGACGGGACCAATGTGATCGAAATCAGCATTTCTAGAGCTGTGCGAAACTTAAAAAAACAGGGTTTGATAGACTTCGTGACATTCGAACGAATCTGACCAACTGGAACCATAATACCGAGACCGTATGGTTTATCGAAGAGTCACGAGGAGGGATGGCCATTACGCCCGATTCATGATATTTGTAATTCTCCATATCGTTTGATGGCACAGTGGCTAACAGCGTTGCTAGAACCCGTTCGGAAGGATATCGCAGTGCGTTTGCTGAAAGATACGTTTGAGTTCGTCGATTTTATCTTGTCGCTGAATGTGGAAAACAAGAAGGTGCTTTCCTTCGATGTATGCCGTTTGTTCACGTGTGTATCACTTGTAGAAACCGTAGACTACCTCTGTGGGCATAATCGTTCCGAACGTTTAAATGTGGGCTTACTCGAAGACACGTTCAAACGACTGATATTAACTTGCACATAGAATGTACATTTTCAGATTGATGGGAACAGGTACGGCGTTAAAATGGGGTCGCCGGTTGGTTCAATGCTGGCAGATATCTTCATGGCTATGTTAGAAAGGACTACGCTTCGTGAGTTAATTGACAATAGCACTTTCTACAAGAAGTACGTGGATGATATCATCTGTGTTGTTGAGGGAACTGTAGATATGGCTAGCCTACTTGCTACAAATCCTAATCTCAACTTTACACTTGAGGTCGAGAAACATGGATGAATATCCTTCCTGGATGTGGCATTGAGTCTTCTTGCAGACAGTTCAGTTCAGAGGGGCATTCGCAGGAAGGGGACTTGGAACGGCCAGTATACTCAAGTTTTTAGTTACGTACCCGTCAAACAGAAGAGAAACCTTGTTCATGGTTTAACATACACAACTATGAGGATATGCACTTATGACATGACTGAGGCAGAAATGTTGTCTCCACGGCGGATATTCGCAGAGAACGCCTATCCTGTAAACTTCGTGGATAGACATATGGAACTGACCGAACGAGAGTTAAGCTGCCATCTGGGGAAAAGAAGTTGATTTACATTATGCCTTGGCTGAACTAGTGCCTCGTAGAGTAGGTGACGCAATTATGAAGACCTACAGTGTGGCACAACGGCGAATCTCGTTCAGATCCGACTCGGTAGTCCACGTACAATTCAAAGATACATTACCTGAATGTGTGACCTCATTTTTTGTTTACTCATCTAAATGCTCCTTTGAAGCAGGTTACGTCGGTTGCACAACCAGGCACCTTTCCAGAAGATACGTGAACACCACCCCACGTTACTGACTAAGGTAGATGAAGTCAATTTCGAGTGCAATTCTGGCGTACCTTGTTGACTCAGGGCACCTAGTCTCACCGAAAGTAGCTTTCCAGCCCATTTGCCGCTTGCCAAGTGGACAATCCAGAGGAATCGAATTTCGTATTCTGGCCACCGCGGAAGCGATCGGAATTCGGTACCGCAATCCACAGTTGTGCGCTCAGAAGAATTTTGTACAAGCTCTACGGTTACCATGACTTCCCGTTACCAACTCAACGCATCCGGGGTCACTTTGTTGCCTAACTGCCCTCCAATTCACAACCGCGTGACGTAGTTTTATGACTAACCGCTTTTGATTTTGCTCGCTTGACAACCATGATGATATAAAATTTTGGGTAATTGACTCGATATTAAATAACCGAAAAAAAGACTCCTCACTAAGACACTTTTTAACTTCCAATGTTGATTACACCAGTTAAATATTTCATTTCACTAAGGTTCGTTTTAGACGGATTGCACAGCAACCAAACATAAGTAATCTCAATTCACGATCGATCATTTTAGAGGAATTATAGTTATCTGTTAATGTCGTTGCAGTTAAATCAATTTCACTGGCCTGGAAGACCAGTTCAAGACACGTAGATGCAAAGTCTACATGATGTTAATCTTTATGCGTAACGCGCCACAGGATATAATTACAAGGTGTTCAGATGAGTGTTACATTAAACATCACAGAAATAAACGTGTTCCTGACTAAACACATTAAGATGAGAATTCACCTATCCAGGAGCACACATCGCGCTACTGACGGATATTGATCTAGGCTACTTCAGTGAGGTTTTATCCATATAAGCGTGGGAGAGCTGTGGTGCGTTCACCTAAGTGGTTGATGTCAGACGACCTGTCGTTTTCAAATGTATAACAATTAATGGGTAAATGAAATTAATATGCGGGATCGAAATGTCAACAGAATACGATTACTGAAACTCACTACCACTCTGCAGGAACGTGACCCAATCATAAATTCAGATTTACAAGTTCAACGTTAGCATAACCTTCATTGAACACTGTCATGTAATCTTTTTTATAGTTGTCAATTTACCATCTTTATTCACTACTCGTAAATGAAGAAGTGGAGTTAATTTTCTTAATTCCGCATA
Source organism: Paragonimus skrjabini miyazakii (assembly GCA_014338405.1). Lineage (NCBI taxonomy): Eukaryota > Metazoa > Platyhelminthes > Trematoda > Plagiorchiida > Troglotrematidae > Paragonimus > Paragonimus skrjabini miyazakii. The sequence continues at coordinate 181,257 of JTDE01000353.1, forward strand.
CAATCGTCTGAGTCAGCACGAGACAGAAAGTGAAGATTCTGCGACGGGTTATAACGAACAAAATGTTTGAATATTGGCTTGAATTTCCCTGCGGGATGTACACCACATCAAAGTCATAATACCCATTGGGTTTAACACAAAAGAAGGCACAGCAAACGGTGGGTATTTAGTCCGTATGTTGGGTAACCGGGAAAAATTCCATCCTTCACTAAATGTTTTCCTTCTTTTCAATTAATTATTTGCAGTGATAATTCACATGTATTTCAGCGTTAATGCATAAAATATTCGAAGATGTACAAGCAAATAGTTGGTAAGATTTTCAAGAATTTTTGATGGAAAACTTGCTAAATCTCACTGGTGATAGCATATCACGGCTGAGATCAGAACGGAGGCAAAACATTGGTCTTTGTAGTGTTTCTTTTCATGAATTTAAAAATTTGTAACCAGCAACTTCACCTTAATTCCAAAACTTCAGTTTCTTTCGAACAAATACCCTGTACAGTGGCTATCTCTAACGGACATTCCATGAAGTTTTGCGAATATATTTACCTCGGATTCGAGATAAGGGATGATCAAACGTTTTCGAATCCTACTATTTAAAGTGGCATAAGTATACAGACTATTAATGAAGTTTCGTCAGGCTGTCGTTTACACTTAACACTGAAGAACGAGGTACTCAAGCAATAGTTCGGTAACGATTGGTCTAGTCCAGGAAGTCACGCTCGTTCCTCAGTTGACCGGTGCAGGTTAACCATTGACTCTGCTAAGCTGAGGCTAAGGCAAACGCGGCGTCTGCGTAACTAATTTTTGCCGTTATACTAAGCTAATTACCCTAAGTTCAATAACTTCGGCTGTTTGGGTTGTCTTAGTTCGGAGTGGTTACCGGGCGCGTGATATACCACTGTGAAATGGTCGACCGACAAGTTGATCACACCGATTCACCACTCAATATGTTTGCTGCTGTTAGCAAAACATAACTAACATCAAACATCTTAATGCATATTGTCAATACAAAGAATTGCAAAAAAAGAAACCAAACAACGAAAATAATTTCAACGAACTGCGCTCATATAATGAGCCATGGTCGACCGACAAGTTGATCACACCGATTCACCACTCAATATGTTTGCTGCTGTTAGCAAAACATAACTAACATCAAACAACTTAATGCATATTGTCAATACAAAGAATTGCAAAAAAAGAAACCAGACAACGAAAATAATTTCAACGAACTGCACTCATATAATGAGCCATGGTCTCTATCGATGGAGTTATTCATTTGACGTGATCACTGCTTCAGAAAGAACAAGTCTCATGCAGAGTATCGCATGGAAACATCTATGGTGGGTTAGAAAGCTGTCTTGTAATACAGAGGATGCCGGCTTTAGCCAGTGTGAATGAAAAAGCAGTGAACGGGTGCATTCCCCAATAACTGCATTCTGTTTTCTGTGAAGATTGAAATCAGTTGAGTATTTAATGAACGTACAGATGATTGATCATCCAACATTCACGCTGTGAGATTAAAGAGGGGTTGCTGAATAGTTGTTCACAGTAAACACAAGCGAACTAGTGGATATATGTTTTGACCTGCGCTACTCCTGTCAGCGACAAACACGCACAAAATACCTTACGGTAGAACGGTAGTCCACATGCTTATCCACTAGAAAACAATGTTACAATCAGCTGGGTAACAGAAAAGCTGCTAGTTCAATTTCTTCAACTGTTTCACTCTGATTTATCATGATTAGGGCAGGTAACTCAAAATCACAGTGACGATAGAGCACTGTATAGGAAATCGTCCTGCCATTCTGATACTTCATTATATATCGCTGGCTTTGTTCCCATTCATGTACGATATCAAGAAGATCTAGCTATTTCGAAGGAGCCATTTTTTGGTTTCCTTAAGGTAACCGAAGTGTGCTGTTTGCAATGAAGAAAGTGATCACAATATGAGTGAAAATCGCCTGTATTCGTTATGACTGACTATATTATGTGTAGTTATATTCAGATGAGCGTGATGAGTTAATAGCTCAGATATTCAAAAGGTTTAGGGTTATAAATTTACATGGTGGTGGCTTCGAATTGTGGCTGCAAAAGAATTAAAAACATATACACCTTCTGTATAATAAAATCGATTCGTTTTTCCAAAAATTCCTGTTAATTGCTTCCAGACGTGCATTTTAAAAGCAGGTGGTAATCAACCAATTGATGGAATCCATTAATCCCCAAGGGTTGATTAGCAAAACGGCAGATAACGGATGCTGTGATTGACTCAATATCAGAGGTTGCTTAGATATGACAGCCAGACTGATTGTGGATTGATGGTTGGTATGACAAATGGACTGTGAAATCATGTGAAAAAAAAACCGACCTGCTTCTATCGCCGGTTGCTTCATATAAATTGCACTTTATAGAGTAGGTATGGTTTAGACGTAATACCATACATACGTCTGTTGAATTTGCAAGCGTGATTTCGTTAGCAACTGCAGAACTTTGCCTGAGTAGACATTTTCTCCCAGGAGTTCAACGAAAATCATTTCCATAAGCACGACTGTGAAACTGGTAGGTTAACAGAGCACACAATTGTGTTAGCGGGAAAGTATCAATCCAACACTCTGGACCGTCAGGTATCAGAATGCCCTCAGTGTACGAAAGAGTTAGTGAACTTGCAGTGTATATTGAACCAGTGATGAAATACACTGTCCCAGTCTACGCAGACGATTGAATAGGTTGATTTTTGCAAAATTCCACCCAGACGGAACTCATCAAGTCGGTAACTATTTGTACTTTTCTGGGTTTCATTGTTAAATCCAGTTTTCTGAGCAAGACAGTGGTTTTCTTTGCTTTTTCGTGCATTCATCTTCATTTACTATTTTCTTTGTATCCTGTCTCACTTATTGTGTATCAGTCATTTATCAACAAAAAACGGAGGGGTAAAAACACTTTCTTACAAACTAATCACACCACATTTCAGTACTAAGTTATACTGTCTGAAACGATTGACCGTCCGATCAAAAAACACCAATCTACCTTTCTGAAGAATTAACTGAACAGTCGAAACGTTTGATTAGAAGAATGTGCATGTGATTGTTAAATCACTCACCAGTGAGACTATCTGTAACGAATTTTCACTTATCAGCTAGCCTTTACACTCTAACCAGTCGTAAACTTGACAGCTTTGACTGCAGTCATTTCGATCCCAATTCACCAGGCTAGGTGCAGTAGTGGAAGGGTTGAGTGAGTTATATTCAGCAAAGATAACATAATGCAACTATACCCGAAAGCAAGTAATCTGAACCACAAGCACTTTCCTTCATCCATCGCTTATGATTAGACGTCTTGAACAGGCTCTTCCTAAAAAAAACAATATATGTCGATCTCGCTTTTGTCTGCGCCCATTATTAGAGTAGGCCAAAAGTTCAGCAGAAGTTCACAGGGACGAAAGCTTAACCCCGGTTTATTCTGAAAACAATCTGTTAATTGGCCTAGAACTCTCACATTAAGTGGACCTAAACTGCCATATATCAACATTCAGTCACTGTTGTTTAAGAGCACTCAGCAGGTTGTTCACTGAACCCAAGACAATTATTCGATCGTGTTCAAAATTAGTGCGCATATATGGCGGTCATCAAGGGTCTGTCGTGAGAGCAGTGGCCAAAATTCAAATGGCAAACAGCTGTTTCACTGATAACATCCAGCAAGCGCGAACCTTGGGTCCAGTTTTTCTTTTCGGGGCTCGTTAGTTAAAAACCTTACCGGAATATGGCAGCTGCGTTTAAACATTACTGAGCTTCAACGCAGACATCATATTTACCAATAAAAGGTTACCCGAATCGCGCCGACCGAGCAGATATTCGACCGCTTCATACATAATAATGACTTCTGATCAAGCGAACTGTCCTCGGTATTTGTGGAAACATCTAGGCGGTACTACACATCCCAGTCCATCTATTATCCGGGAATGTATGCACTAAACAAGATTTCCCATACACCTTGGTTTGGTCAAAGTTTTCAAAATTCAGGTGGATATTTTGAATATTGACATGTAAATTGAATCACATCTTCACACTCTAAATCAGGCAGCGCTCACTCGCAGTGTACGTTTCCCTCAGGATCAAAAGTTGATTCTAGACACCGTGCTTCAAAAGGTCGAAGTGGTTAACTTGACTTACTCATCAAATTATAGGGAATTCAACAAACTTTTCGTAGAAGTTAATAGCATATTTTAAGCAACTGACTATTTCAGCTGATTTCAGTATTATGGCTAAATTTGGCGGAACCGAACAGCTAGATGAGTTGAAACGTATTACAGAAGAGCTGAAGTAGTCACCAAAGCCTCCCAGTGGTCTGATTTGGTCGTATTTTTTTATTGCCCTAAAGACATTTTTGGTTGTCGCCGTGTTATCGACCACATGAAACGAAATAGGATGACATACTTCCTTTGACTCGTAACAGAATGTTTAGTCAGGTGGCGACAGCGTGAATACGGATGACCTTGACAGAAATAGGCATTGGAATCCACAGATGTACAGTGGATTAATTAGTATACTGCTGACTGAAAGGTTACTATTGAGAGAATAAAACGGTCGACGCCATCATTTCGAATTTGTGTTGGAACACGCTTTTTGTTGAACTGAGGTCACAGCCTACATATAGTGAAACCTTGGTAATACATCAGCTTCTGAACGCGTCATTTTTCCTCCTGATACCATAAAATGTTGTTTTGATTAATTTATATCTAGCCAGCTTTTCTTCTACCAGTCCAGTCGATCACACCAACGGATTGATTGTGTTTTCAATGGGAAACGTTTTGTTGAAGCCATGGATAATTGAGTGTGGATGCCTGTTTAGCTGACATGGTTACATACGGTAGAACATTGTATGTATACGCAGTGTATCTTATAGATCCCTGCCACACATAACTAGACAGAAAACTGGTGTGAGTAGTTAGCACCATTCAGCCAGAGTGAACCAGAAGGAGATGAATACGTAACAATTCTGTATGCACGGAGCAGACATATTGGGAGGATATCATTAAGGATTGCAATAACAAGCACATGATTGCAAGCGTAGTATTCCTCAACGGATAGGGAAGAAATCGCCAACGATGTGCATACATTTGGCCATTACCGTTCGCAAGATATGTTCCAGCTTGTATTGCTGGACTTGGGTAGCCACTGGTGAAAACTTCAAGCGTGCATTATATTCACACTTTCAACTTACGTAAGATTCATATCTCAATCTTCCCGATGGCCTCACGGAGTGTTTGTAATGGGGATACAGTGGTGCAGTTCAAGAGATCATATATTAAGTTACGCCCTTGTTTGCTGAGTGAAACTCTATTACCTTAGATTTGTAAGCAGTGTTTCTCTGGTCGATGATGCTGATATACAAAAAATGTAGTTGTTCTGTATCGTCGTTGTAAAGGTTCGGGCAAAAAAATATAGAATTATTTAGCATTGTTTGTTAAAAGCAGATATGACCGTATGACGATCACGTGAGTTCTACTATGAACTAATGCGAAAGATGCAAATACTCAACAGAACCAGGCCACACCAAGCAGCATGGCGGAAGCACGCACAAACATACTGGAACTGTAATTCTCGTTATATGTGGACGATATCTTCAATAATACAAAAGGACAGAAACAATGCCTTATTAATTGTAGGTAAACACTGCTTTTGGCCGTCTATATACGCGATGTCCTTTTCAGGAGGTTGAGACTTAGGATAGATCTCTACTGGAGGTATAAACAACAAAGTCAACAATTCTATTCTGGAAAATGAAGCATACAAAAATAGGTAAGATGTTGCATATGTGGGCGCCTGAGTAACACTCAACAGCAAAGAAAACTGAGAGCTTGTCAATTCGCAAAAATCGGGTGAAAAGTCATCCTGAACCATGTTATACAGAGGAAATACTCACGTATATCCCGTGGTGTCATGACTGATGTGGAGGTGAGTAATATATTGTAAAACTCACGGCTGTATAAGACTATATCACTTTGGTTACCTAACATTACTCGGCACAGACCAAGTTATCAAGCATTCAAGGAAATGTTAAACTGTAAGTTTTACACCATCCGGTAGCAAATAACAAAAGTGTTACAGCAATGGACTGAGTTAGACTAACCATTTTTACTGTTACAGAGGTGTAAATTTACTGGTATTCTGATGTTAAATGTCCTGAACCCCCAGAAAGTTCTTCAAATGCTTACCCGAAACATATCACATTTCAATAGCTGTTCTGATGTATTACTTCTGTTTGTGATCCTAAGTTTTTATCCATTCCCTTAGTACTCGCCTATAGTCTTGAGAGTAAAACATAAAGAGGCATTTGTGCACTATCTTCTTTTGCTCACTAATAACGGGTTTAATTAAGTTAACATTGGAACATCTGTGAGTAAGCAGTTGCCTTAAGGCGTATATACGGTATAATTCAGAGATTGAGAATGTTGTTCGGAGTACAGTAATACGAAGCAACTAAAGCCCCCTTCAAAGGTTAGCATCATTATTTATCAGAACGGAGAGGACTATTCTGTGCAGACTAGCAATGGATTACCATCATGAACACATGCTCAGCTGATCTGAAAATGAAGTAATTGTCAAGACGATGGTGACTGTCATAGTGACGCTGAAGAAGCAATCTCAAATTTTATGAAAACTCGGAAGTTAGGAATTCAGTGCTGTCTACTTGACTTAAGATGCCATTTAGAAGGAAGCCCAAAAATTTCGACCTATCCGCGGGACTGTCCAAATGATAAGCGCATTACTACAAGTCATGTATAATTAGTAGACCTAATTAGAGCTGATTAGAACTTCAATATACGACCCATCTCCATTAGGTCAGGATAGATAGAACGGCATTTTTGATCACTACTACATAAATGTTGTAAACTTTATTTTGTTATGCCACCAGCGGACTGAAAGCTAACGATTTGCAGAATATCTTATCCATTATGCTGTGTCTGTTCACATTGTCCACATTTTGACTCCAACTCTCATAATCCGGTCATTCTGTTAAAAAGGCACGGTCAGGACAATATTGGAAAACTGAACGTTTGCTTCACTTAAAAATTATACAAGGGGTACGGTCCCAGCGGGACCAGAAACTGAACTGCGATCATCCTACCGTTAAACTGTGCATGTTGGTTTCTCTTATCTACCTCACAACGTGCATGACCAAGATAGTAACGCTAGGCGTCCATCCGTTGGTTTTCAGTGATTAGGTTAGTTAATCTGTTACACCGTTTTCGGTCTTGAGTATCTTTTGTTGAAAAATCTGGGAATGTTATCATGGTAGTCGGAACGCTTTCATCCGTTTCATTATTTTTGCAGTCATTTTGACGCACCAATCAATAACCTTCGATAGAAAAAACCAAACCCGAATTCCATCATTGCTAGTGAATATCTTTGTTGCGTATTCTGGTATGGTCATTGGACATGTGAGACTCGCCTGTTGATTACTGCCATGATAAGCACACAAACAAGAGGTCAACTTCACATGATCAAGCTCTATAGTGGTGTGAGTTATACAGTTTACTTATTAGGCCAACTTGCATAAATTGTTCCGAGCATTAAGATGTAAGCGCGTGTGATGACATATTTCTTTTTATTTTGTACTGATAGTGTTTAGAATGTACCGATTGAAATGTGACATTATCTCTGTGCAAACTGTCAATGTGTTTGATTATTTCGTGTAAAACATATACATTATATTCTCCAAAGTAATTAACTACACATAGTGACCTTCTGGCGTTTAGCATAAAGTTTATCCTGGGTTATAAAACGTGAACCTGTTGACAGTCTCCAAAATGGTAGGCCCTTGCAACCTACAGTCTTGATTATTTGTACATGATACAATATTTCCACGAATAAAAATGTAACAATTTCAGATAGTGAATATATGGCATATGCGTCCAACAATATTACAATGTTGTACAGTTTTTTACTTATCTTCACTCTTCAATAGAATGGTCTCCATATTTTTTGTGTGATCAGCGGACCGGTACATACGGCTACATTGAAAAGTCACTTCACATTTGTTTAGTTATAGGGAATTACTGAGGGAAGTCGCGAATAGGACATTAATAGTTTTAATATACTAATATGTTCCTTCATTCTGGAAATCAAACACCTCTCGGTTCTGCCTATGTAACTTTCTTTGCAGTTACATGTCAATTGATAGATACAGGAGATCAGCCTGTCGGTGCCATCTCACACTGTATCTATCAATTTACATGTAACTGCAAAGAAAGTTACATAGGCAGAACCGAGAGGTGTTTGATTTCCAGAGTGAAGGAACATTTGCCTAAGTGGGCGCAGAACTCAGTATTACCGAAGAACGGCAATGTTGTTGAAACACGCAAACAA
>JTDE01000353.1:199540-263096 GCA_014338405.1 Paragonimus skrjabini miyazakii
GCCATAGTCGTGATTACATAATAATTGGTGTGCTTGTATGCGTGTCTAATCCCTGTCTGTCCTTATCTGTATGATGTATATAACTGGAATGTTTTACGTTTGCGACTGATGAGAGTAAACGAAATGTTAACATATCGCAACATATGTCTTCTTTCTTCTCTTTACTGAATCTCACAAAATATGTAAAAGTAAAACAAGTTTTTAAATTCAAAAGACTGAGTTTTCTTCACCCAATTTTGTAAAAGGAAGAAAAGGTACATTTGAAAACATGTTTACTGCAATAAATCACTAACGTAAGAATGTCACATTTCATATAGGCTGCAGTTCAGATGTGATCGGATGTATTTTCACGGGTACATTTTAAAGTTAACCGTCAACCAATAACTTGAGTGTAAGCCTGACAATGGCATTACATTGAACACGTACACCAATTCAATGGCGCGGTCCTTTAGGTACGATTGATTTGCGTTCCCATAGAATTAATGTACTCAAACAATACCCCAACTTCTAGTTAATCTAATTTCCGTTCCAATTGCAATGACGTCTACCTAGATGAGTCAGGTCTGTGCTTGCATTCTGCTGAGGACAAACACAATCTTGAGTTCCTATTGAATGCATTGTTAAAACAGACCTATCATCTAGGACATAATCATAGAAATCCACCTCATTGATAGTCAAACATGCCCGGAAAACCGGATACTTTGTCAACCCATCAGGATTGATCTAGATAGATTTACCTAATTGTAACCAAAAGCCGCTAGTGGTTGCTAAATCAAGACTGATTAGACAATATCGGCCAGATTTACTTACTCAGACGACGTTTGTTCAGCTTCATCGTATAGAACTTCTAGCAGCATTATGGTGAGAACCACTGAAACTGATCAGTTAGTTCGCCCCTTTGTTGTTTTTGTGGGAAGATTGCATAAAATCAGCTGGGTTTGGAATTAAAGGTTGTTGATAACAAATTGGAAAATTAACGCTCGATAACGTGCGATAAAAATCACACCATCTTAAAACAGAGGCATCAAAAATTACACTGGAAAGAAATATTTGGGAACAATCCATGCAGGAAATGATTATATAACCCTAGTACACCTAACCAAAGCGAAGTCGTTGAAACCGTCGTCGTAACTTAACGCTTTTTGATGTCAAACCTGACTGTAACCACAGGCATTGATGAGAGCAGATGGGCACCATTGGCTCACTTGATGTTGCAGTGTTAACGAGAAGCATATTCAACTGTTGCGTGTTGCAATCTGTTACGCTTGACCTCTGTGGCTGTGAACCTGAGAGAGGTAGACTCGTGCACTCTTGTATGAGATTCACACACGTTGCCATCGTACACAAAAATACTTTGGTGATTTTGATTGCTTTTAACAGCTAATTTAACCTGAGTTGGTGAGGAGAACGGTGGAGGACCTGTTTCACGTTAATTAATCCGGGAACGAAATGATAAGCACTAAGAACATTGTAAATGACTTCCATGCGGATATGTCGCTAGTCTCCCTACTCCAACGGTTTACAAAGACAGCATGTGAACTGGAGCGTGTAGGACGTTGTGACCTCACGATAAGGTCAAATGTTGGCGTGGGCAATTTAATTATCAGCTTTTGTTCTAGTAGAGACGGCAGCGAGAACCTTAACGAGTGTAAACTATCTAAACAGAAGCAACGGCGTACAAAACGAAGTACTCAATAAGTATTTCGTGGAAATCGTATTTACCGGAGGCGCAAAAAGGTAAGTCCAGATAGTTCAAAATTGAGCGCCACTCACACATGATCGCAGCCTTCGCATTTAGGTATGCCTTTCGGCTAGCCCAATTTGAAAAGAAGCACCAGACTCGAGTTTTGCTGTTATTAGAGCTCATCAGTAGTGAGTATCCCTGTCCGGATCGTAGTTTGCACTCCGAGCCTCGTCCTTGTGCGACTAGTGTATGAATCAAAACGCCAGCAATCTCACAATAGGCATGAGGGAAGAATCAATCTCAGGCGCTCAACCACAACGTCGTATGAACGATGTTCAGCTTCCCTGATCATTTCGAAAGGAGAATAAACAGAAGCACTCTGTTCTATCCACTCGATAACCCGTGATCAGTACTTCTTAGTTAGGTTGAAGCTACTGTATTCATTGAACCAACAGAGCATGGTTGATACATGTTAGTATTTTCGATTGCGACTTACTGCCGCCCCACCAGCCCTGATCTTCGCTAACTGGTTACTTTACGCCATTAACTCTACTTTGCGACGGATACCAAATCACCACCCACTTGTGAGCACTCCATGATATTCTTCATGTTCCCATGAAATAACACCAAAACAAACGTGTTCTTCTTGTACTGAGCTGGAAGTCGGTTTCTCATTGGACGGCCACGGATACACATCGTGGACAACTCTAACGACAGTTTGTACGTATCGAATTGAAAGACCAAAACTATAAATTTTTTTCACGCCTTTTAGAAACACGGGATTTGGATGGATACCGTTTATCCTGCATACAGAAAAATGAGACAGGAATAACGGATTGATGAATTAGTGTTCAAAGAGAAAGTCGACATTGACCGAGTTCAGCCGCCTGTAAATATCTAACCTCTCAACTCCATGTTTTTCTGGCATTGCGCCGAAAATCGCTCACGAGAATTCACGGTAGGTGGTCGTAGGCCAAGCCCCTTTGACGGTCAGTCAAGGTGGCGTGTGTAAATGATATAAAAGACAGCTCAAAACTTGTCCTGCTCATTTTGATAATCAGCATTTACTTATGTCAACCACGTCTGAGACTTGTTAGGTAATATTGGCCTCGAATATGACAGTATATTAAAACTACTTTAGTTGGAAACCGTGAACGTCAGTGGGAACATTGAGGGCCTACTTCACTATCAAAATGTGATTACCAGAAGATGCCATTTTCGAGGAAATGAGTAATTAGTGATACACTAAATTTTCTTAGCTTGATTGTTTCCAAGGGAGCAGGCATCTTTCAGTCGGCTTGGTTTGATGTTTAATGCGCTGGACTGAATGCATATGAAAAGTGGACATTTTAGTTATCATATGCGTCGACTACTGGGCTGTCTTACGGATTTGTCACGAGCAGTTTTACATGGAGGTTAACAGTAGATCTCGACATCTGTCTTTGCCGAACCTTTTGTACAGGCCAATGCGAACTCGGGATTTAGTGCACACTGATTGTCACAATGCATATCTACCTCTCAATTCCGTACCAAGTATTAGTACCACACAAGCTATAAATTTGTTTGCAAGACTGGCGCAAATGACTTTGCATATATAACTCGGCTGCCCAGCTTCTATTATTTAGGTCACGCTAAACTAACCATCAATCATCACTACCCTGAATCAGTTCGGCTGAGCACTCAAGGAGCAAAGATGAACACGACCCAGACGATGAACTTCAAGGGCACTGGGAGTAAAGATTGGTCACGTTAAGTTGGTAAGACGTGGGCGTGGGCGATTTGTGGAATTGAATGTCGTTTTAGTAATGGTGGTAAAAGCTTACTGCTACTTATGTCTGTGATAAAGACCTCACCTGTTTCGAAATGGTATTGTACAATGGAAGTTCAGTTTTTTGGCTGCCATTTTTACATTCTAACGTCTTCTGAAAAACACAGGCGTGATATACAAAGTTTCTAGAACCATCAAAAATTCAACCAAATTTCATAAAATTCAATCCTGATGCATTGCATAGTTAGTTAAGACAGACAGAATTCATCTCCGTACTTAAAAACGGTCTCTGTGAATTGGTAACGTTGTACTAAAGTAACCCGGAGAAAATTTACCACAAGATCTCACACTTAAGGTACCCACCGAGATCAAAGACCGAGTAGCTGGTCCCTACAGGATGCTGATGTTAGGTTTAATCGTGCAACGTTATTAAGTCTACTGTTGATACAACGAGAAAATTTCTTCCTCACGGGGTCAAATATTTGATTGATCGAAATATACATGTATATATAGTTTGGTGGCAACGTCCACTTCTGTCTAATAAAGCTGATACTGTTGATCGTTCTTGACCTTGTGAATTGGACAGCAAAAGGGTTAGTAACGATTTTAACATGTGAACGCCATTTAACGAAAACACCAAAACAGTGTGTAATTCCATGTAATTAACTGCCACATTAACTGAGCCATTCTAAGACCGTGAAGCAATGAATACCATTGGGAACCACCAAAATTAACGCACTTACACAACTGCATGATATGTCATTGATCTCCAAGTTTTCGGCCGCTCCAAAAAGTTGTACACCTTTGCTTGGAGACGTCGATACCGGACATCAGTCCTGCACTGTCGTACAGGTAGAGGTTTCCCATGTAAGGAAGTGCGTCGTGCAGTAATCCGTTTGTCATACAGTAGTGGTTTTTGTTCTTGAACTGATTTCACATAGACAACTTCATCACTCTTGTTTGGCAAAGCGATTCGCACAGTAGGATGCTGCTTTGAAGGACTGTCCTGCCTGGGCAGAGCGCACGATTCATTTAGATCCTCCTTTGGAATTTTCATAACTTTCCATCTGAGTGTTAAAGAAACGCGTCTGAATTAGTTTGCATGAAATTTGTGGAACACATCACATTCATAGATAATACTTTTAATTCAGATATGGAATTACATTAGGACTAAACACGTGCAAATAATGCTAGCCAATCAGACTCTCTTTCTAGGAAGGAACGCTCTGGTTGGTTGAATTTAATGCGTAAGAAACGTCGTTTCTGCATTTGCGTGCTAAAGAACATTGTTTAGACAGAACGATTTTTCAAAGAGAATGTTTGTCACTTTCCATAACAACCTGGAAGTTGTTGGGTACTTTTCGAGATAGAATGCTTGTAAACTAATTTTGCCTTAAAGTAACTGAGAAATTGGCACTTGTGGATGAGAGCTATTTCTGTACATTCTGCGACATCAAGCAGCAGTAAACAAGAAGGTATGTAGGATTAAAAGGGCGGGGTGAGGGATACAAGTAATAAATAAAACGGTGTGAGGGAGACATGTGAATTACAATTAGGTGCACAAAAATCTTGTTTCGGGATACAAAATGCTGGTTTGAAACGGTGGATTACAACGGTCTCAGTCAAACGCAAATGGTTTCCAGTAGTCTGATTGAGTACAATGTTGAAGGTGATGAGCACAATTTATTCGCCCATGGATATAAAGCATCATATGCTCATCTTATTTGGAATTGTGTATTCATCTGAGATCAAACAGTTAGTTCGGCAAGTTCTTTGGTGACATTAACTTGGCAGGTGTTCCTTCATCCTAGATTGTAGGCGTTCATCAGTTCACATGAGCATTGTGCACCGGTTCTAACGAGCTGCTCCCCTTGATCGAATACATAAGCAGTTAGCAGGATTGGTCAGTAACGACGAAGCTTCCTAGTTGATGTGACAAGTGATGTGAAACACTCCCATTTATGAAGGATAGTTCAGTTCGGACTTTCTCTTTTGACCAGTGATGAATTTGTCCATTGCTTTTATCGGTCGATTAATGTATCCAGTCGATTGTCCCTTCTTCTACAACGTAGTTGAGATCAATTAAAGTTACTTGGCTAATTATGTAGAATAACGAGAAAATCACACGGGCGTTGACAATGTTTTAACTAATGTTCTTCTGTTCCATTATCGACTGAAGCCAGTAGATTGCGTTATTCTGGCCATTTTAAGTTAGCTTCGTCTATACAATGTTTGTTAGTGATTCTCCAGCCTCCCCAATAAGGATGTAGCTTGAAAGTAATACGTAATTCTTCTGTGGAAGAAATTAGTACATACTTTGTTCATCGGTTTTCTAATATTATATATTATTGTGGGAGATGCTGTTAACTTGACCGTATCTTCCGGATGTAGGGTGTGTGATGGATTCACCGGTGTCTTTGGTTGGTCGTTTAAATATCAGTGATAGTGAATAAAATTTATTGTTAAAAAATAGCCTTTCAAGTTTTTCTGAAAAACAGAAGATGGGCCAACCGAATCCATCATAATTGACATGCATTTGTATCAATATCATCGGTGTACAAATGAGTTCTACCTTGCTTATAAAAGGGGAGGTGGTGCAACAACATGGTTTTAAACACAAAACTCTAGCGGAAATTATGATCCGCAGTTGGTTAATCTGTAAATATACAAACTCACGCACACCATACACACATCCAAGCGTCGGTATACAAAAGATTGATTGCTTACTTTTGCATCCCGAGTAGCTTCTCAAAACTATCAAACGCAAAAGAAACCGCCCCAAATTTAGTTATAATTAAACCGTATAAATGTTTAATGGTACATTGGTTGTCGTTGATCATGACAACTGTGGTTGTCAGGATAAAGAAACGGACTGTCAACAGCTAATTTGCATAAATGAATAACTATGTTGTCAGTGAATGATAAAAAGAAATGATTGGTTTTTATTAGTCTTGTTGATCCAACAAAACGTCGGACTTCGGCAAAACTGCACAAAATTTCTAACGGAAAAACGGGATGCACAGGTTATTTATTTTTATAAACAGTCAGTGGTTCATTCACTTATAAAGGTAGTGGATAAATACCATTTCTGTCCAGCAGATATTACTAACTCTGAAACTGGTACGCTTTTCATTCAAATCCGATTACTTCTAATACTTTAGTGGCTACTAAAATACTATACGGTTGTCATGACCGTTGTTATTACAGACGAACCTATTAACGGATATTTCTTTACATTATCTGAAGAAGCTTGAGACAACATTTTGGAATGTTCACTGCAAATAAATCAAAAAAATTAGGCGGGTATTTTTCAATCTTCGATTTGAATTCACTTTTATCTGCTGTTCAAACGTGGATCCTGGCCCGGTTGCACACGTGCCAAATATGATGTCGACCACGCTGAGGACAAGACAACGCGCTTACATACAGACACTTGCGTTCAAAAACTAGAGAACTAGAGTCGTCTAAACGAAGGACAGTTGTACTTAACAGTCTGCTACGGGGAAATTATATTGCAGACGAATGGTCCCAGTGACCGCCAGCGAAGTAACCAACTGTTTGTAAAACACCCTTTCTCAACCCATTCTGGGGCTGTGGTGGATGCTTGCTCAACCACAAAAACGGCTGACCGATTTTAGCCTGTGAGCAAAAGGAAGCACAATAGCTATTAAAATTTTATTTCGCGAATAAGTGACGCAGAACAATATTGATTTCCTAAATTTGCCCACTTATACTTTCGTGTCTTATTCGGAATTTTAGGTAGACCAGATCAACTTCGACCACATTTTGCGGACACAAGTTATCAACGTCAATTGTCAGCCTTCTGTCTTCTTAACAGAAAACGATATCACCATTTCTAAGGACACGCCAGCACCACATCAAATCAGAAGTGCCATCATGACTTAGTTTCTCTTAGTCAAAAGGATCACAGATTCACATTTCCATATCAGTGAGTTAAGAAACTTTGATTAATCTAACCATAGGTGAATGTGTCGGGACTAAAGAATCGACTAATCAGAGCCACTGGCAATTTAACGTTATCTTAACATTGTTCCTTTGGATACCTCGAGCATTGGTATTGATTACGAGGTTTAAGGTTATACTTTTGTATCGAAACTCTGTCGAGTGACTATTTTTTAAACCTTAGGTTGAATTTGAAGTAGTGTAACGATTTTTTCCATAATCGTCTGTGGATTTGTGTAAAAATGTCTGAAAGCACATCTTGACATGTGTGATCGTTTGACAGTCCCTGGTACGCCTAACTACACTTTCTTGTTAGATAAAATGGACTGTTTTATGAATCGTATGGATTAAAATTAGAAATCTTCTGCTTTGTAGACTGCATCTGTTAGTGGCAAAGAGGTTAATTTGTCTGTCTTGGTATTATCGATTCACCATTTTGAATTCTAAACGTTGGCGTGTATGTGCTTTGGTTCAGCTTTTGTTCTACACAGTTATTTACTAGCTTACATTAACGTACACACTAAGTTGTGAAGCTTGGTCAAATATACAAACAGATTACATGATTGTGTACAGAACATGTATGTCACCGCTTTTACTGGATTGGTAGTAAACGTGTGTCAAATATTCAACCGAGATATCCCAAAGCAGTTACCCCTTGGCGAATGTGAAATTATATTATAAAGCAGTTACTTTATCCTGTGTTGAGAAGATTGGTAGCCAATTTTCACCAGCTATCTCGAATATGTCATATATAAGAGTTCAAGAATGCAATGCAGTATAATCTTCTCCCGTAGCGAAAAGTGGGTTAATTGATTTAATGCAACATAATACAACTTGCCTTTCACGAAAGTGAACTTGTTTGGACCTCTTACACAATTGAGTTGTTCCAACTTCACACGTCCGAACTCATCTTTTCTGCTATTTTTCTTACGGGGGCGATAGGAGGAAATAAGAACTGAGACCAGACTCAAGGAACATACATTGACATGTTCGGGAGTTTTATCAATATATCTGCGGGTGAGTCACACACAACTCGCATGAAAAGACGGGTACCCTCTCACACTGAACCATTGTATAATACATATTAGCTAAACCGAACAGTTATGGAAACGCTTATTTTAGTGTAGTAGAGAATACTCGTGAATCCACGACCACAGGGCATAGACTGAGTGACTGGGAGAAGCAGTAGTGCATACATAACATATATGTCGACTAAAACACTTCAGCTCTTCCAATCTGAAGTCCACAAATCATAATTGACGTGTTGTATCATCACTGGCTATCTCCTAGGAATTTGAAACCAAAGAAATACAATTAATCAACCGCCGGCAAGTAAGAATATATTATGCATTATTCAGGGAGAAGAGTACACGAGATACATTTGGCTTTGTGTCGACCATCCGTTTGTGCTGGTGAATATTGGAGAACAGTTCACGAACTATTCCACTTTTCGCGTACTCATTTAAGAACCTCAAAGAATTAAAACGCAAGAGGTCGAACGATGATATGCTTTTTGAACGCATTTAGAATGAACTGAGATAAAAACTACAGGATACTGTTTGCTTTTGCAACCTCCGTCGGTAAGAAACCTTTTGCTCAAGAAAGTCTTCCCTAGTGCAGGTTAGCTGTCGTTCACATGGCTAGTAACTTCATCATGATATACTATATATATATATATATCAAATCCGAGAATTCATAATCACTCAGGATAATGTTGTTATGTTACTTTTTGCCTACTTTTTATTGTAAGTCAAATGCAGATACTTCAGCTATGGAACGCAATGTCGGCCAAACCAGCTCCTCACGGGGATTCTTAAAACAACCAGAAGAGGCAACTACAAAACGCACGTCATTATATGTTGAGATTATTTCAAAATTTGAACCAGATTAACTAACCACACATGTGTAGAACGTATCCTTTCGAGCGACAACATTCACATCAGTACTTTTTAATATGCATATGCCTGAAGTATATGAGAAATGCTTGCTCGTTGGTGCTTTACATAAAGCATGTTACACAACGACTACGTGAATCAGATTTCGACTTTCCGGTCAACGTGTTTCTGTATGAAACTTCACATAACTCTATCCCACGTGCTACGCTTCAGTGCACACTCCAATATCGTTATCTTATGATCTTCTGTAATAAGTTCATGTACAGAGGACCTGAGGTTTATATGTGCTGTCACAAGTTGCGTAAGTTTACACATAATCTGATGATGTCACCCCGTGCAAGACCGGAAGATAAGAACTAAAACCCACCGAAAAGTATTGGAGGATTCTAAGTGATCTGAGTTGAACGTCACTCACAAATGTCTACAGCTCTCATGTCCCCAAAGGCTTCATATTACCATTTCGAACAGGATATATTGTACCCGATTTTCACTGTTGTTAGAACTTGTCAGTAGAGCACATCCGAATCCTTGATCGTTGCGTTATTCCTTCAAACCATGCGCTACCGATGTATCATACGAAAAAGCTTACCACAGTCGCTTGTGAGTGATGCCATGACCGGAATCTTGATCGAAGTTCGAATCCAAGCTGTGCCCAAAACAGTCGTTATTGACGAGCTGTGACAGGTAGGAAAATAGTGTATATTACTTCAAATTGAAAGGAGCTGACTGGGAACTTCAATCTGATAAGGTTCAAGAAAGTGTTAGTCGCTTATATTTCTAGCTAGTTTGGGCCACTAATTACCATAGATGTTTCCAACAACAGGACCGAGCAACGTACCATCCATATCGTACCTGATTTTCTAACGTTTTGTAGGCAGTATATATTACTGCATTCTTTTAGCAAGTGCTAATTATAAAGCTTGTCTACACTCCTTGACTTCATCATCTGGCGTTAATTAAACCGGGCGTTCACAGCTGAAACCATCGGTTAAATAACCGGAGATATTTTGCGTTTACCTGGAAATATTATATGTTTCACTCGAGGTAAGGTCATTAACACGTTTGACAGATGGACAAATTCGCTTCAGATTGTGATGCTACACGGTTGACAACTACATAGCCCAAAAGTTTCAAAGTGATATCGATATGTTAGTTCATACTATAGGATTATTCTGGTATAATCCGTCTAAGAGTGTTGGTTGAATGGTTAGCACCAGAAAATTTAACATGAATATATGTTGGAACCAGAGCTGCGGTCATCAATGCATCAAGAAAATTTCTGGTGAATCACAGGCATTTGGGTCAGTGAAGTGTTAGAAACCCGTGCACCATTGAGAATATCTATCCCACCTAAATTAATGTTCATTGGACGTCTAGACGTTGGGTTATTAAGAATAGTACTTTGGAAACAGCATCTGTAAAACCGCAGATTATTCAAGCAACATCGGAGGCATGTCCAAAAAAATTGTCAAATAAGTGGCTGTCGTCACACTTTTAGGGCAGATTTGAATGGGGCTGGAATCTGTAATAGATGTAATGACGTGATCGACGGAATTCTGCAAGTGAGAATGTGTTGAGATAAAAAAAGTAACGCCGTACATCATGAAGTAAGGTAAACCGGTACGCAAGAGACTCATGTAAGTTGAACTCAAAGATGTGGACAGTATCGTTGTTGCGTTAACACGGGTAAAAACACTGCGTTGAATCTTGTGTCCCAGGTAATTCCCGGAGATTGTATAAACAGGCATAACATTGATCGCAGTGCTACTTTCAGATAAATAGCACCCAAATTAGATAGCAGACATTGCATTCATAAAAATCCTACATCGGTCACAATTGATCACATGTGACATATGACAACAAACGCCACTGCGGCACTACAGACGAGATGGTTGGCAGATACGTGCTTCTAGTATTTTAGTTGCTGATTATAATACCCAAACGTCTGCCTCTACTCAAAACAAATTGCTTATGCTCTTATAAGGGCTCCCTACCGGTTTCCAGTAAATGGTTCACGTTGATACAGGTAGACAACGTCGCAATGGTTAGACATGTGTGTAGATCTGACAGTGTCCATAGTCATGAGCTATGCCAGACAATCGCGATGGTGAGATGTTGGTGGCACCGACATGAGCGTTGTTGACAAAGTTCAAATCGATGTTCATGTTGGACATTTAATGCCGAGAGATGCGTCGAGCATTCTCTGTCTGAAGTTATGTCGTGTGCTGATCGAATAAACGTAGCTGGTTTTATAATCCATTATTCCATGACATGTGGGGCAAAATCTTATAAACAGTAAGACAAGTTGGGCAATGGATGCAACATATTAGAAGGGCAGTTGGTCTGAATGGGCACGTAACAAGTTCAACAAGTCAATTCGGAAACGTGTGCGGACAAACGCATTGGACATGTGGTTGTTAATTTACCGTGATCGGTTAGACAACTGAATAGCAACGAATCAACTACAGAACTGACCATTCGAATTCTTACATCTACTCGCAGAACCTAAATTCACTAGGATCAGTTCGTATTTGCTTGTGTTGATCGGGTGGGAGAAACATCGGAACACATGCAGATATGAAAACACTTTCGTCAGGTAAGGAGGCTCTTGTCACCTAAACCGCCGGTTGAGTGAGCTTAGCTGGCAACCGTATTTACAACAATTGGTTGTTGATGCCTATGGAATGCGAGCACGCTAGGCAATAACCATAATACTAATCGTCCTCCGAGTGATGATCCTAGGAAGAATTTTTAGTCCTGAATGCTGTGAAAGCAGACAAACCGAATATGTTTATTAGCTTGTAGACTACATGCAAAATTTAATAACACATAATCATAGTTTTTCACTAGTATCTGCTTAATACCGTTTCATTTAGCAGAGGTCACAGCCTAGACTGACGGCGTTAAGGCCAGACAAAGATCACCTGATTCTGTTGCAGACAGTGCAGGTCGATATCCGCTAGCTCACACTCAGTAGCCAACAGGTTCATGAAAACTGTGTCATCATTTAAATCTGTCTATCTAACTGACAAAAGTTACAATTTGTAGCAGTTAAACCACGACTGTGATGATCCCAGAAGAAAACAGCAGCCCACAGATCAGAAACTTTGCTAACAGTTCGTAACTATTTTCCTCTACTGTTTCCGCTTACTATACATGATTTGTACAGTGTGTGATTTCAGTGATGACCTTGGACGTTGTATACCAACTTTCGGATTCAACAACCCCAACACATCTAAAGGGTTGGAAAAATGACCAAACAGACAAAGTGTTTAGACAGAGAATCGATGAAAATCTGATACCGTGGGTTCAATTTTGGATGGAATATGTATCCTCTCGTTTGCTTGCACACCGCGTCGCCTGCATGCTGGTATGTGTGCATGAAGTAGGATCCCGTACATACAAAAGACAAAAATTCACTAACCTATTTCTTAAGTGCAAACTGAAGTTAGACAGCCATTACGTCCTGTCGAGACTTTTAGAGAGAACGTTAGAGCCAGACGATCGCCTGATTCTACTGCAGGCAGTACGAATCGACGTTTGTCGATCAGTAAACATTCATCTACAATTCAACAAAGGGGATAAACTGAAAAATGATTTAATAAATTCATAAAGGCGGAACGATCGAGGGGTCAGGTTTTCACTGTCGCGCGAATCCTCAGTCAGGCAAACCTTTTAGACTAGAACGTCAGTTCCAAATTTCTTGCCCTCCCTAGATTCAGATGAAAACGCACAAGTCAATCGTTTAGTAGAGACGGCTGGATGTGTTTATTATTGTTTTTGAGACTACAAGTGCACAGAACAAACATCAAGAAGTCGAATAGAAGTGCATTTGAAAGCGAAACCAACCACGTAACGGTGAGTTCGATTATTCTTCCTAGATAAGTGGATGTCTATCACACAGCGAACAATCAAAAGAGAGAGTTACTTATTTGTCAGTGGACAGCTATCAAGGATACACGGATACACCGATAGTTGGTCCATTCAGTGCAAACTAAGATGGCACCATAGATAGTGGAGTAAACAGCACCAACACAACTGATTTCTAGAAAACAGGAAATGCGAGGTTATTATCAAGATCGGTGAATAGTAATTCAGAGTGGAAAATATACTTTATTGTTCCAGTGTTCCTGTTGTTGAGGAAGTTTATAATGAAAATCAAGGATGGAAGAGACGAGTGTGTGCAATGATCAAACATTCCGAACCAGTATATCCACTGTGGATCATGATCTAAAAGGATTTGTAGTGAATATGACGCACTTTCGTAGTTCTGTCGACGGGAAGTTCGCTGTCCTGATATAGTATGACTGAAAGTGAGTTATGTGCGCACAAGAAACGTTTCCGATTTGACGCAAATACTATGATCGGTTTACTCGTCTTCGGAGTAATTATGAAGAATCCATCACTCGCAGGTAGCGTTTATTTCTCACGATCAACAAGTAACAAGTGTCAATTTATACTAGGACACAGATAGTTACATCCGTGCAAACAGGCCAAACAAGTACGGAATAAAAATTTCAACGCTTAAGTCTCTCCACGCTGAAAAATCTGAAGTCCGGTCGCTGGCGCCTACTGGTAAGTCGCTCTTCCTTATCAAGTCGACTGAGTGAACGTGCGTAACATGCGGCCTTATCATCTGGCTCTGATTTTACTTGGATGTACGCGCCTTTCCAGTGAAGCCAGTCGGCCCCATCGGCGCAGTTCTTTTGTCACCACTGTCCATAATCGATGACGCCTGGCTTCTCACACACCTGTCTGTAACCGCTGCAGCGCGTTCGGAAGACAATGCAGGACTGGAAACCAACATGCAGCAGTGAGTGTCAATGGACAAAGTACAAATGCGGCATTTCCCTGGCGATTTATGTCATCACGATATTTTTTTCACCAACGATAGATGATAAAATGCTGCTTTCATGAACGAAACAGATTTACAATTCACTGAGTGACAAATCAACATCTGGCAATTATTCTGTAGTATCTGAAGCATGCTGCGTTGTGTCATTAGGCTTATCGCGCCAATTTTAGACTCTTGCCCAAAGTATTACTGCCATGTTATGGAACCGCTAAACGTCGCTTGGCACCTATTCGTTTTGTGGCCGTGTTACTGGATCGTTTCGTTCCACCCCCTGTAAACATGTCTTAGCTGATCACTTTATCCGTGATGAAGCCAACTTGTTGCGTTATGGACGTAGGCATGGACAGCTCATTCAAAACTACTGTCCAGGTTGAGCTGCTGTGATCCCTAAAACCCTGCTTCGTAAGGAAAGACGCTATATCCAGGATGCAGAGACCGTTTAGTTGGAGTTGACACAAACATACGCATAATACAGGTTTTCTTTAGGTGATTACGAATTGGGATAAGATGGTGATACTTATGGGTGTTGATCGAACTAGGCAGGGTGAGGTAAGGGGCCTAAAGCACTCCTTAAAACTCTTGTACATGTTCGCAAACTGAATTCTGTGGGACTGTACACACTCTAAGCGTATCTGCTTCTGATGACGGTTTAGAATCGATACCTTCATTTTACCGAAGGCAATTCAGCCTCATGTCTCCTGGATCGACGAATCCGACCTGTATGTCCGTCGGACACTGATCATGTTTAGTTATGTTGGATCAGACTATTCTCATTTCAACTTGCCGGACATCGGACGTACATAATTTGGTCTGGACGGATTTATCATGCTGAAACCAGACTGCACACTCTAAAACACGAGTAAGTGAATCACTTACAGGTAACTGGACATATTTACAGTGCGATATGTTGTGGACGAAATTTTTAGTAGGGCAGATGAATCGAAATACCTCAGTCAACTGGTGGTTCACCTCAAACATCCATTTTATTGCATAGCTTCAATCGCGTGAAGGTATAACGACTTCAGATATATCGTCTTACACATTACACGTTATAGCATGTGGCATACCATCAAGCAATTCAAACAGGGCAGTATATAAACTTCCATAGTGTTACACCATTAGGACCAAAGAGGAGTCTATACCGATGTTTAGTATTACCGTAAAAATATGGTTGTATGACATAACAGAAGATGAAAACCAATTTCCATTTATTATGTTTGTTGAAGTTAGCCATCAACAGCAGTTTATTCTTAAACACATACTGAAAAAACGACGTCAAATGTACCGTTAATTGCAAACATTGTGAAACCGATAACTGTTTTGGTTTTTAATTCGTTGTGGCTTAACCAAGGAATTACTTAATAATGAACATCAGCATAACTCACAGTATGTTTTCCCACATCCGTTTTATCTACGGTTCGGAAGTACTAACTTTCGTTAATAATCGGATTTATCTGTCCTAGCTTGAAGTCAATTGGTCCAACCATCGTGTGTTCAACCTTCGGTGCATTCAGTCAAACCACATACCACAGACACTACGAGTCAGACCACCGGACAGTTCTGAGCAATCTAGACGTGCCGCCAGAGTTGCTGAGCGCACATTTCTTCATCAGTGAATCTACAACTGTTCTGTCCGTTTACTACACATTCGAAGGGACATCCAGCAATTGGACGGCCATCTGGAATCCTTGATACCTTCTGACACACTCTTAGTGATTCGGGATGTTGTGAGACAAAGAGCTGTTCATCAGAACGATATAGTAAGACACAGACAACAAAAAAACTTGACAACCTTCTTCCATTGTTTAAACAATGAAGCGACTGTTCAGCATTGGGCACACAAGATATCACGGTCCAACCTGTAATAAACCTGTCGGATCACGCATTGTCAGAAACTGAAATTAAACTCTTGAACAAGGGGTTGAATTTCAACGTTAGCCCTAGACCTCTTAAAACATTGGAAGTGATTCCGGTGGGGGGGAGCAACTACAGCTGTTACCAATCGATGATGCAAACAGAGCTCGAGCACAGATCGCCAGGATCATTAAAAATCAGATATATCAACCAGTTAGCCTGAGTACCAAGGAGCAAGATGCACTCATAACATTGCGGCCTGATCAGTCATTAATTATTACAATAGTAAACAAATGAAATCAAGCAGTTATCCTGAACAAAGCAGATGCCCACATTTCGGACGGTCCGTACGTTATGGTTCCGTTGAAGAAACGGCGCTCCACTTTGAACAAATCAAAAGTTGCAACGGAAAGTTTGCTCCGAAAGATGAAAGGCAGCTTGAGTAAGTCACTCTAGTTTACCCTACATACAAAAACAGCATTAGCTTCGAAATTTTACGGTTTACCATAAATCCATAAACCTGAGATTCCACCGCGGCCGATTGTTGACTATACAGGAATCTCAACATATGCCTTAGCCAAATTTTTGTTTCGTATCATTAAACCTCTTTAAAAATGTACAAACAGTTCTATTCAGAATTCCAAAAACTGGTAACCAAGCTGAAGGAACTTATCTTAATCCCGGATGAATGTCTGCTTAGCTTTGACATTGTTTCGTTGTTCACCAAGATTCCCGTGGAGGGAAAGTCTTGAGGTAATTCACCAGCTTCTTGAACCATATGACAGTTTATCTGAACAAACAGGTTTGTCAGTTAATGAAATTATAGAAGCTACGGAGCATTGCTTACGGCCTACCTTCTTTATGTTCAAAGGGGTACTCTATCAGCAAACAGACGGAACAGCAATGTGCTCACCCAGCTCTACCACAATTGCCTACTGGTTCATGTTAGATTTGGAAGAAAAGTTATTGTCCAGCTTTCCTAACTCACCTAGAATTTGGTGGAGGTATGTCGATTATACGTTGGTGGTGATGCATACAGAAACTAGTAAGAAATTCATGGAACACATGAATTTCTTTCACTAACACATCAAATTTACGATTGAGCGCGAATCAGTGGACCATGAACTGAGTTTTCTACGCAGGACAGCCGACGGTAACCTGGACGCAGGCGTGCCCGGAAGGGCACCCATTCGAATCGGTACCTTTCCTTCAGTTCAGAACACCCAATATGCACCAAGAAAGCACTTGCATCCAGCTTGTTTCGCAGGGCCCTGTTACTAACCAGTTGCGAGGATGAGCGATCGAAAGAATATAAGATTGTCAAATCGCCACTGAAAGCCATTGGTTATTGTGACAGACATTTACGTCCAATTCGGGGGCTACCTTGTAACAAGACCAACGAGCCTAGGAATTGGCTATCAACTGTGGTTATTCCATACTGAACGAAAACATCAGAGGACCTTAGACGGGTCCTCAATCAGCACAATATCAGAGTGGCATTTGAGGCCGCCAACACATTACGGAATAAGTTGGTTCACTTAAAGGACAAACGAACAGTTCTAGATAAATCAAACTGTGTTTATCGAATTAAATGTAAGGATTATCAGGCTTCATACATTGCACAGACTGCCCGGCAGGTGGAAGTACGCACTAAAGAACACGTACGATGTAATAAGAAACCACCTACTGACCCTCAGCAACTCTGGAAACTAGAACATGATTGAGCCATTGCAGCACACGCAATCCTCAACCAACATCAAGTTGACTTCGATTATCCGACTGTGCTTAAAATGTGGTTTCCGTAACCCCAGAGAGCGGTTATTGACAGAAGCCTCGCTGATCGCTAATACACCACAGGCGGTAAATCGATCAGATGATTTGGAATTGTCAGTTGTTTGGCGCAGTTTACCAGTGACACCAGGTGAGAGAATTATGCTGCATTACTGTCACCCACCCCTATCCAGACAGTCTACACGCACGCAGATCAAACGCATACAAACCTACATACACACACACAAGCACTATCTACGTTTATTCGCACCTGGGATCTTCACGTGACGAATTCTAGTGAACCGTGAACCCATACATTGTACTGGTAGCTTGTCTACACACTGCAGGGGAAACACACAAACATGTACCAGTTGATGACTGCCTAATTTGAAGCTCGTATATTGTAAATTTTCTGATTTAAACTGTTTGATAAAGGCTCTCCGAGAGAGTCGAAATGTTGCGAAACCGATAACTCCTTTGGTTTTTAATTCGTTTTGGCTCAACCAAGGAATTACTTAAGAATGAACATCAGCACAACGCACAATATGTTTTCCCATATCCGTTTTGTCTACGGTTCGGAAATACTAGCAAACAGAGTGTCTGATTATATTTCCTTACCACTCATAGGCGACAGCTGTGTTGGAAACATAACGGAGTAGCAATTAGCAAAACCTATTTAACAACTCAGTATTACGTTTGTTTTCTTTCCTCACTAGTTTTGTGTCCCCAAGTGTAGATATATCACCTGTGACTGTTGTCCTCGTTCATTTTTATCATTTCGCTAGCTTCTGTGAAACAGGTCAAATGAGAGGTTATAAGAAAACGTTTCAAAGCAACATCCAATGTGGCCAATTGAAGGACTGATTACGACCTGCTCATATGTGGTTGCTAAATTTATGATCGAATCAGACAATACGACCAACCCGTTCAACCTCAAACTGACCTATTGCATCTATGGGGAGCAATCGGAACAGGTTTGTGGTCATTTGATTTTAATCCCGAAGGTCATTGCAATTCGTCTACATGCATTCTTATTACGCTCACAAGAGTTTCTGGACAGTCAGTATCTGTGCATTCATACATCAAACAGATCTGTTATTT
Organism: Paragonimus skrjabini miyazakii; assembly: GCA_014338405.1. Lineage (NCBI taxonomy): Eukaryota > Metazoa > Platyhelminthes > Trematoda > Plagiorchiida > Troglotrematidae > Paragonimus > Paragonimus skrjabini miyazakii. The sequence goes on from JTDE01000353.1 coordinate 218,431, forward strand.
AAGCGTGTTAATTTCTTCACAAACTTACACAACTCATTTGATTGATGCTTAGTAAACTGACTTCATAAATCATACCAAGGTAACTTTAGCACATCTTACCTTTTTCTTCACTGCCGTGTTATCTTCTATCCACGGTAAACCACTAAAAAATGTTGCATGCATTCCGTTGCCGAAACATCAGAAGTTAACCTATTTCTCACGCTTTTTCCTCAAGTGGAACGAAGAAATATTCTGAACTTCAGAATGACACTCAGAGGGTTTTTGTAGATAGAACTGTGGATTGCGTTCAAAGCAGTGACTGCAATTTACGTCGCTTAAAGAGAGACGGTATTACCTCTGTGCACCAATGCAAGCTGATAAATTAAGTTAGCGCACGCAGCTCGAAAACCGCCGGCTATGATTGAAATTAACATTCCAAATTTTTCAGTTCAGTCCGCTTCGTCATTGTGCAACACATCGCAGTTCACACTAACTCGTTTTCCAGTCATTTTGTTTGAATCCATCAAATATAATCCAATATGCATTGTTTCTAGATGGCTTAGCAGATTCAGGACAGATTGATGTGCACAGTTGATGTTGTATCCATGTGTACAAACATTCCGCCACCTGAAAAGTGTGATACTAGTTGCAACTCGATTGTAGGCAACTAAGTATATTTTCCTATCTCAGTGATTGAATCCAAATTGATGCTACGTTAGCGCGCAAATGTTTTGGCATTACTCTCACAACAAGTGAACGGTGTTACCATGAATCCGTTTACTGTGTACTACTAACAATCAAATTGGTTAGACTAATAGCAAACAATGAACTAGTTTGGCTCCAATGCTAGCCTGGACATAGCGGAAAAGGAAAATTAGGAGGTCTGGATAGAGTCATATATTGTATTCCAGATTAAAAGTACTTTCACACGTAGCAGTAAACAAAGTGTTTGGCCAGAAAATGTAAGTAGATGCCAATCACCTTCTGTCTGACTGGCGTTTGAGTGATAGAGGGCTCACCTGTTTGATGGTTGTCAGATCACTGATAGCATCCCTCTGATATACATGTGTCTGTGATACGCTGTCATCCTCACCATTCTAGCCCATAACTCGCAATCGCCACAACACTCGTTTAGCAAACATTATCGCGATTAAACTCATACCTAAATCATGCTTAGGCTCACTAAACCAGTGACAGACGTCATCCTAGGCATTTTTGCACGCTCAAATGACAACTGTGTAATTCATGGGGTTGAATGAAGCCCAATTCAACCCGAACATAACTGAAGGAAAACGAGTGAATAGTTGTCCTCCGTTCGCGGATAGCTCGAACAACTGAAAGTTATAGGAACAACTAAAACATTTGTACAGATAGTAGAATCAGTGCAACCTAAAAGCCCCTGTCGTGTGCAATAAAAGGGAAGCCTCATGATCATTGTCATAACAGCCATGAACTTGCACAAAATTACAGTGGCTCCGGTCATTGCCCATTTTAACAGTACCGTGGAATATTCTAGAAGAAACTAATGAAATGGTTAGAAAAATTGATTAAAAAAATCAAGCGGAAGAACTAGAAATGGCGTGCACTCAGGTACGTTTATAACTACAACACAGTGCCGTCTACGATGGCGCTTCTGACCAGCCATTTGATTGATTACAAGGACCCTAACCACACAGGCGATACCTACCCACTTCATTCAGTGGAACAACAAAAGTCTTCGTATTTCGCGACCACGTTGTTACTCGATCATTGTGCGCTTTTTCCCAGTTGGTGTTAGTCTCAGTATGTAATCAATGGTACGGTAAACGCTCAGCTGGCCGGGCATCCCGAGCTTTCCGGAATACACGTTGGCGAACGGCTCTACTACGCACGAGATGAGTCCACTTGAAGCAGCTTTTTAGGTGCAGTCACCGACGGTCGAACACAGGAAGTCTGTTGATATCTTTTTTGCGAACAGGCCACATTTCTGGACCCAGAAGCAAAACCGAGCGTATGCAAGCTTTATACATTCTTCCTTTCAGTAACAGCCAGACGTTTTTCCGACAAAATAAATGACAAAGGCTGGAATAAGCAACCCATACTTTTGTTATCTTCGCTGATATCTCCAGCAAGATGTCACGCTGACGGGATGGTACTACCGTTGTGTGTGAGAACCTCTTTTCACTTACTACGCAAGCTGCGTACGGAGGACAATCCACTGCTGGATTCGGACACGCCGACAGATGTTCATTAAGATCATGAGTATTCAATGTAACTCACTAAGCAATGTGAAAGTAATACTTCCAAACAGATAGAAAAAACAACCGTACCTGTAACTGCCTTTTCAGGAATGTCTAGTGATTTAGTTTTACGAAAAAGTTTCGAACGACTGCCCTATTTAGAAAGTACAATGTTGCAAACCATATGTAGTACGGAGAACTTGAACTTTACCAGTCTCCTTGTTTGTGAACCAACAGTCTACGTTTATCACGTTCCACGGACTAAGCAAAAATTTGTTTAGCTGCATTACGAACTACCTTATTACAGCATACGGACAGCTACCCGCCCCTATCAAACAGTGTGTTTCCAAATGATCAGAAATGAATTACAAAAACCCTAGGTACATACTGACATGTTGACCGATGGCATCCAACATCATCATTAATCAAGCTCATTATCAAAACAGAATACAACATCAAATTTCCCTGAGATTTTCCGGAAAGCTATCCTTTGGTCTTCCGGAGCCTCAGTTATCAAACATTACTATCCTTCCCAATATTCAAAAACAGACATTGTTGAAGCTGCAATAAGTCGACGTACGATAATTCCATTTCATTGTATTCAGATCATTCATTTTCAATCTTTACGTCATGACATCTATTCTGTGAAGCTTCGTCTGAAAGATTCAAATTATTTGCACATCTGCGTACGATTAGAATTTGCAAACGATTGCTAGGTTGCGCAATAAGCTATATAATTCAGTAGACTGACGCAACTCACAGCAGTCATTTTGCCCACAAACATCCGTCGATCACACAGCCTGTGCAAAATGAGGACTTAAACTGTCAGTATAGCGCCAGCTCTTCAAACTTGTCCCGCCTCCTTCTGTCATTCCACTCTACTCACTCTAACAGATTCAGATAAAACAAGTGATAAACATGAAATTTATAAGTATCATAAAAACTCATATCCTTAAAATTTAACTCATTTATTAAATCCAATATATTTTTATGCAAAGGTGGTGCAGCATTGTTTGCTAGTGTAGCTTATTGCGATCCGTACAACATAAAGCCCAGAAACTACTGGAGTAACAACAAATACGGTTATCCTGAAATGTATCATTGCGCATCCGATTTCCACCGTTTCCGGAACCGCCGTTTCTTCGAATCATTGCAATGTTCTGTTCTTAATAAAAAGGTATTTCAAGTATCCATCATCACACACATAACTCCAACAGATGGGTGTCCCAAGAATGTGATGTCTTGGATAGTTTTCTAGTGTTGTATAGGGACTATTAGTCAGGTACTGGTAAGCATTAGTAGTGTGTTGTAGCAATGGGGATAAATGTACGACAGAACATATATGTAACGGTAACCAAGGCCGAATGCACATTTAGGCGACAGGCCGTACAGTGCCAACAACCAAGCGTAGGCAGGCTAATAATTGATGTATCAAAGACGACCACCTGATCCAGTACATTCAGACGTAGACAAGATCAAGAACTGGCTTGCCCTGACAGGTGAAGCTTGCAAACAGGCCTGCCGGACAGACACACACCGTCTGCGTAAGCACGCTTACTAGCGCACAACACGCGGCGTGTCCCAAACCATTCTATTCATACATGAGAAGTCTGTCCAACGCGCATGAAAAAATTAGACTTCAAGATGTCAATTCTGATGCGCTAACTCTAATATGCAACATGTAAGACATAACTAACAATAATGATCTGTGTCTATTCTAAGAAGGTGCATTTTGTCCACCTTGGAGAATTGTGTAAACCTCAAAGTTTAATCCATTTCGTTAAATATAAGCTATTGATGTTACTCCGGAGAAAATCATATAATTTGCCTCCTCTTAGTGTCTTGTTCGCGGTCATTGAGAGAGCGAATTGTTTTAGATCTCCCCATCGTCAGTGAGTAACTCCCAGATTAAAATGGGAGAAGGTGGACCAACTGTTAGATAGTCATTGCATTGTTTCTCATGCAAGTGACACAGTTAGTCTGAGGTTTGTCAAATATTCTAATGTGAGGTTCGAAAATACCATAAGAACAACACCGCCGGTGAATTAAGAGCAGGGATAAGTAGAACAAGTCGGTACTACGGACTACCAAGTGAGAAATGACAGATACCATTTGAACTAAAAGCAACAGCCCAATTTGCATGAGACTTAACTGGAAACGTCGCTGCATTGTGAGATGAAATTCCACTAGGAAAGTGCTGGCCCGCAGTTGTTAGACTGTAATCGTTTGCCGAAATAATAAAGATCGTTATCCAATGAAAGACAACAAGGCACAATAAAACTGTGACCAGTCATCCAAACAGTGGAGCAATTCGGTTGAAAACTCTGGCAGGCCGACGTAGATGATGGTCCACCAGGGGCCGGGGTGACTGCAGGTTAGTGTTCACTGTCTGTTCATACTGTCTAATGCAAGTCACTCCACTGTGGATACTGTAGCAAACCCTCCTAAACGATACGTTGGTTCGATCTCGGTATAGTGGTGCGCTCGATAAAATCGGATTCTCGTCCCGGTAATAACTCACACGAAAATCTCTGTCCCGAATACTACCGCGACTGTTTCCGTATTCTCTCCCAAGACAAGCCAAAAGACGCGTTCAGAATAAAGTGTTGTTCCGCCACAAAACGGGTGCGGCTAGGGCGACAATTACAAAGTATTTATAGGGCATGTCCTGACCACACATTCCAAACCCATCATGAGAAATAGTTAGGATGGCAAATGTGTATAGCGGTATAAAAAGTCTCAACCGATTTACACAGTTCCGTTAAGTAAGACTGGTTCAATAGTTTCCTTTTTCTTTCTCAAGACGGAGGCGCCTTGGGAAGGTAACATGGTGGGCGCCCTAACAGACACAAAGTCAGATTGATCTGTATGGACGTACTTCCAATGAAATACCAAGGAAAGCATTGTTCAGCTTAGTTTTATTGGTATGGGCCATTTGAATTTTTGATGATTTGTATCAATAGAAAAATTGGGATTTAAGCGAATGTACGGGTCACAGAAAGTCATTAATTCATCAACTTTGAAAAGCCACTTAAGACCATGCGGTTCTTGTCGCTGTTCTGAATCCAACAAAATCCCAGACCTTTCATGAAAGGATCCCTTTACATTCAACAACCTCGCCATACTGTCCACCGGTAAGACTGTACCGTAGTCTACGGTGTGGTGATTGCCAAAATTTAAGCCGACTATGCCTCCCTTCTCCGGTGAAAGTAAATTCATGAAACAATCATTGTTAGCCAATTCATTATGGGATCAGCTAATTTTCTGTGAAGCAGATAAGCAAACAACGCCAACATTAATTCATTAAGTTGTCTCATATGCCGGTTTGCTACGACTGGGAACAAACGACTTCCTGTTTCATGTTCAGCAAATAACAGCCATCCTACTGGTTTAAAATGCTAGCCTTCTGTATAGATGACCCGTTCATCATCAAATATAAAAGAATTCGATATTTCAAACGGACTCCGTTTTCAAATGTAAGGTTTGTTCCAATGTGGTGGGTGGGAGCCTCTCGAAGTAAAATAAATTTCGGTTCATTTTGCAATTTATGGCATTAAATAAAATTGAAACAGGCACAGTTTGCAACACCCAGGGTATGCATGAGAAGCTTTGAATTATACCGCTTCTTGTGTTTCCATTCGACACACTTGTGTGTGCTACCTATCAATCATCACTGCTTACAGCCCAGAGAAAATGTTATTGTATGTCGCCAAATAGTTATCGAATAAAGGTCATGCCGGCTTTACCGCACCCTTTGTTTAGTTGGAAGACTGTGAGTGGTTACATAAATTTCCTCCGTATGATCAGTATTGTGTTCCCCTTATCAAATATGCTATATCATCGTTGAAGCGTCCATAAAGCCATAGCTTATCCGATCCCAAACCACACCTATCATTGAAGTGACTCTTCTGCTCTTCCAGATGAGTGGATCTGTTTGATGTCATTTCGTAATGAATAACCCATTTGTTGGATTTCTGATTAGGTAATCTGTAAGACGTCCGCGTTTTTGGTTGACCACGCTGAAAAATATCAATCCCGGTATATCTGTGTCTGCTATAACGAAGGTTGCAGTTTATAATACAAATCAATCGAGATAATGCACTACCATGCAACAGTGAGTAATGTAACTGGCCTACTGCTCTTTTGCATTCCACATCGAGTATCAACTCAGAAATGTGCAATCTGAACTGCATGACAGCGTGGCTTTTGTTTGGATTCTAAGAGCCTCCCCTCTCTTTCACTATACGCACAGTAGCGGACTTTGATAGGTCTAAGGCATGAGGAGCATAAAATATTAAGCCCCAATTACATATATATTCTGTGTACGCATTATAAACCGTGCGAAAATCGTAGTATGAAAAGCGATTTTCCGGCTGCTCGTTGCAAAAGAAGTAGGGTTTCGGCCAAAGTAGTTTTGTTCTGACAGCCTTGGTTTCACCGTTCCCGTACTATGTCAATGCAGTTTTGTTTCACGTTTGATGCAAATGACGATAGTAACTTCCATTCATATGTAATGTATGTAATCCGCGCAATGTTTTATCTAATATCGTACTATCGATAACACCTACAATCGTTTCGAATACTAATTTACCTTTGTTGTCCTCAGATTCATCGTGTTGAAGCAATTGGAAAACGGTCAGCTAAGCTAACAAATCTAGTTAAAACGTCAGAAATCTGTACAATAGAAATCCGGTATACGTTTGCCTCCCTAGAATAGGGAATTTCCATTCGGATTTGTTTTAGTTTTGCTGTTATGCAATAATAGAAATGAAGTTGTAAGCAGTTGGCTCTCGTCGCTTGAATTACTGAGGATAAGTTCAAGTCAGACCAACTCAGTCCTCTCGCATTAACTGTAACGACAGCATAGTATGCTGTGAGAAAGCCGGTATTATCAGTGGATCACACATCTCAGTCCCTCCATTTCCAACGTCTTCAGTCAGATAGTAGGATGTAAAACATTGGCTCATTGCTTTGTTTTTCAGGTCAGGCCCCTGTTCACAGTCGGTTGAACGTCTCGAACTTGATCGAATTTCGCTAGGTGGGGTGAACCAATGACGGTTGAAAGTGGGAATCTGGGAGGGATGTCGAATGATTGACTTGCTGTTATTCTGTAAACACTAGATAGGTGATCTGTGTTGAGAAACAGACAATAAAAGACTGTTTTCCAGTCTTCAGAGAATAAATATTTTAACAGATTACCTAGAAACTTTCAAGCAAACTGAGAGAGCATTACGTACGCTGTTTATATTTCGGAAACAGACTGGTTGAATGTTGCAAATTAGCTCGGACTTCTTCGAACCAAGTCACTACAGAGTAAATATTCGAACCGATTTCAAAATATGCCGCACACAACAATAATGGGGACACTGAAAATCATATGTTCGGTTAAATTATCACACAACTTCGCTTCCACCTGACATCGTCTTACTCATCCAACCAGCCATATGTACTGGGTTTGTGATTTCCAACAAATGTGAATGTATCAACAAAAGGCCAGTCTCCTTCAGATGCTGATGAACTTTGGAAGACTGAAAATGAAAAGCTAAAAACGAATATAGTCAAAAGTACGACTTTCATTTTCCTAAAACGACTACGAAAACAAGACTTTCGAACACAAAACTTATCGATCAGGTGGAAACAACTGGATCTGTCATCTCCACCAATTTCATGGCCTCATTAATACCTATGAAAGCAGATGCCTCGTTGAACAAAGAATTAATAGTTTTACTTCACTGTACCACTCAACTGATAAGTAGTTATCTGACATACTTGAAACAGTATGACAGCAGTTATGCACAAACAGTCTGCCGACAAATTTCAGTTCGAGGATTATTGATGAGTAGTAGTAGAAATTTCAGTTTTTCACATAAATTGAGCATCACCCAGAACTAATCGCAGCTGTCGCATTCCCATATGTATGAGATGAATGGCGCAGTGGTCAACACGGTTGCCTGCTGAAAACAAGGCCGGTTTTCAAGTCCCGTGGCAAGCATATGCACCACTGGCGAATTCTACTGAGAGAGGAACTCGAGTCTTGTGCTTCTTTTTGAAAGGGGCCGACTGGAATGTTGATGGGAATGCGACAGTTGCGATTAGCTGTTGGTGGCACTCGGCTTATGTATCAAGAATACACCATCACAAGTGAGCCCCAGTTTCATTTTGTCCCGGTACTTCAATCATTAATCCACGTTTTCAAGATATCTGCATTCTACATGACTTATCAAATGACAGTTAATTAATTGCAAAAATGCTATCGATAACGTTGCTAAGCTGATATGTCATATATCGAACTAGGATACATCCGAGCTAGTTGGGATACACTAAGGTGATAGATCTGAAGGACCAATAATTCCATTCAGTGTTCAGTGAGCCGGCAGAGTTAGAACGACTGTTATGGAAGACTGACATATAGTGGGTTGTTCCACGCACATGTTAAGTCTCTGCATCCTGGCCCATTGAGTCAAATCCATCTATCTTTTGGATACATATGAATCGGGTTGAACTGCATTGTGACCTGGAGGAAACCCTCAATCCCAGTTTTGGACTGGCGATTCATTCCCGATCAATGAGAATTGATGTTGGAATTAATGTTGGTTTCACGGACTATTAGCTGGTCCCATAATAAATTGGTCAACACCGACTGTTTCATGGATTTACTTTCACGGGAGAAAAGAGACATAATCAACTTAACTTTTGACAATCACCACACCGCAGACTACTCTACAGTCTCACCGGTGGACAGTACGGCGAAGTTGTTAACTGTGGTGAGACCCTTTCATGAAAAGTCTAGGATTTTGTTTAATGCAGAACAGCGACAAGAACCGCGTGCTCTTAAGTGGCATGCCCTCTACGGTAATCGTAGATGTGAGTTAGTATTTTCATACAACTCCTTATGAGGAGACTTCATTCTCAAAAAACCTCAGTTGGTTCTCATTGTCTGGTGCAGAAAACATAGTCAGTTACAGTATAATTATGACACAGAAGGTATGTTAAAAGGTGACAACCGGTTTCGATCCTATCAGGTACTCTCGCAAGTTTTAAGCAGTCGGAAACTTGAGATTTCTATTACTGTGACCCACTTCCTCTACTCAAAAGCGTTGAGCCCGTCTACAACAAAGGAGATGGAAGTGGTGCATTACCTCAATCACTTATTTCAGCCAACTTAGTCGCCAGTCAATTGTTGGTTGTTTCTCCAGCTGTTAGCATCTTCTACTGCATGAAATCTACCGATAACAAGTTTTGTGGACAATAACGGCTGTGTTGTAGTTTCCTGGAATAAACGATTTTAATGAGACGTTAGAACAAACAAGCTTGTCGGACTCAATCAAAACAGTTGCGCCTCTCACCGTCCATGACTTAATTACTTCCATGTGACACATTTACTAACTTATACTATGTAAACGCTCAAACATATTTTGTGATTAATGGTCAGTTAGTCCGGTCGCCTAGATAGGACACAGTAACTGTCATGTTTACTCCAATCGACTATGACTCCTCTTCACAATTTTAAACCACAGAAATAATTAACTTATTGGGCGGTATCTTAAATACTTACGAGTTGTAAAAGATTTTAGTTTTCGTTTAGATTGAACACCATCCACAACTGACCGTAGCTGTCGCATTTTCGTAGACTTTGCAGTCGGTTCATTTTGGATAATTGGAGAGAAACCTTAATCAAGTAGTCATCGATTGGAATTGAATGGACAGTTACTGTTTCTCTTCTCGATGCGATCGGACGTTCGGACAATTACTCACAGCAAATGTAGTTGAGTGTTCATTTGACTAATCAGTCGTGCATGATGTGAGGTGAATGGCGCAGTGATAAACACGGTTGACTCATAAAGGTGTGGCCGTAGTTCTATACCTTTTTCCATACTGGTTTCTCTTTTAGGCAAAAAAATGTATATTTCGTGTAAAAGCCTTTCGTTTTAGTGCGGTAGAATTTCTCCATTGTATTTTCAGGCTGTGAAAGTGGCTTATGATTGGCCTAGTGGACTCATATTTTGCGGCCTTTTTGATTGCGACTGCACGCATTAGCTGCTGCGCTGGGACAATGTTCAAGGGAACACTTGGGTTGTGAAGACCGTCATGTGGTCCAATCATTAGCTTATGCTCTCTGCCCCATCTGGACTGGACTCTATACCCCGACTGGACCACATGACGGCCCTCACAACTCAAGTGTTCCCTTGAACATTGTCCTAGCGCAGCAGTTAATGCGTGCAGTCGCAATCAAAAAGGCCGCAAAATATGCGTCCACTAGATTAATCATAAGCCACTTTCACTGCCTGAAAATACAATGGAGAAATTCTACCGCATTAAAACGGAAGACTTTTACACGAAAGATACATTCTTATGCTTAAAAGAGAAACCAGTATGGAAAAAGGTATAGTCCTGGCCGTGGCAAGTATATTTATTACTGACGAGGTCTAATGAGAGCAAACCTCGAGTCTTGTGTTACTTTTCCAAAAAGACCAACTGGTGTATGTGGGAATGCGACAGGTGTGATCAATTGTGGATAATTTTCAATGTAACTCTTCGTTGATCAAACATTTTTCAGTCTAGTTTGCCCTTTCGAAAACTGAATCATCCTATTTTTGGTAATTCAGTGGTATTATGGACGTATCCGTATCACTATGCATTGAATTAGGCTGTTTGTTTCTATATTCATTGGTTCACGTTTTCCCAAATCACTCCAATAAGCCAATATATCCAATAAGGAATAGGCACCATGTTATGTTCGAGGGAACTGTGCTCAAGAATGTCCACCTTATTTCGAGTTCGAACCAGATAACTCATTCCTTACTGTTCATACTTTGTATACACTAGACTTTAGTGTTGTGGTATGTTACAGTACGAACATGTTACGGTAAAAAATTGTGCAATGAATAGATACTATGTAGATAACGGAAGAAAAACAAGAAATGTGCCACCACAAAACGAATGTGAACTTTCTATGTAGCTTGACGTCTCTCAGCAAATTTTCGAATTTCACTTTCGTTTCTAAATTATTGAATGTGCGTCGTATTAGGTATAACTGTAAGATCGCCGCAAAGCTTGTTGAGCTTTACTCTGAATAATAAACTTTTATCTAATCCTTCATTTAATTTAGTCTGAAGTTTGTAAACTTTATGTTTAAAATGAATCCTGTATGACAATTTCAACAGCAATCGGAGAAGTTATTGTCAGAAATTGATCAGCTAGTGAGCTTTGTGCATAGTAACAAGTGAGTATCACATATATTGAAAGTACAAGTTGGGCGTACTACTATGATACACTATACATAATCATTATCAAACTTATTTTGTGAATGTTAAACTCCACAACTGAAACATAGTGTCTACTTGAAGACAACTTGGTCGGTAATTTGCTTTCAAGCCTTTTATTTGGGACTTTTCCATCTAGTTTAAAAGGAACTATTTGCACGTAGTAACGTCATGCATCATCTTGCAGACAATTTATATGTACTAAGTGAACATTAATCAAAATGTAATCACAGCTTAAGCATTCTCCATGAATTTTCAGCCACCCTTCTCGAAAACAATCGTTATTCGCAGGTTTCTCTTTTGTTGCGATTCTTCATCAGTGCATATCCTCATGGATGCTGTTATGTTTACACGAACTAATGGGTCTCCACTACATATTAAAAATATACGTGTGTTGTTAGCACTGGGGGTTCGAATACGCTTATCAGGTCAGTGAGAATAAAGACTTGTGAACGAACGTGTTTTTGCACACGCACCGATAGGCCGGACCAATGTTTTTAATGAACTAAGTGTAGCCTGCATCGCAGTTGTTTCGGATATCAATAATGTTACCTGCCAAATTAACGAACGTTTAATTGGTCTACAAAATTGCTGAGTGTTTGGAGATTATTCAGACAATACCGTAATAGAAATATTTATCACATCAGTACAGTGGTACAAAAGCAGGTACAATAGCAGACCCTAGTGGCAAAATCGCCATAAAAAATGAATTAACATCCAATTAAGAAATCAATAACCACTTAGCGTACAGTAAGTTAGTCAAGAACTTGAACCACAGATAAGGTCCACGCAAGTGACGCTGGTATGGAATCGGAGTTCTGATAAATAAATTTTCACGGACATAAATGCGAAATGAGCTAAATGAGAGAACTACCTCCGATAATTGTATGACATGGAAAAGCATACGGTTTCTTGAAATGTAACGTTCGGGAAGGTCAATTTTTGTTAGCTGACCTAAAAGATAAAACATTTTACAAACTGAAGGGAATAACGAGTATAGGATAAATCTGTGGAAATAATCATATTATCTACCTTGCATACACACATTCACCACGGGTAGCAGCTTCAAAGAGTGCCGATAAGTTAGGCGAATATTCATTCATTTGGCAACAACTCGGTTGATTCATTAAGTCAAGTTCCTCCATTAGCAGAACCAAACAAATTGGTCGTTCAGCAAGTTGACTTAGACAAACGTTAGGCTTAAAGTCGGAACAAGACGCCTTTGGCAACAGCATTAAGTTCTGTTGAATGATTTTGTTAATTTCAGCGATATACGATGTCCTCATTTGAACGAAATTTGAAAGGTTCTGTGGCACTCCGTTGATCACTAAAAAGGCATGAGTAATGTTCACCTGATGATCACTTTTGACCGGATAAGCTAGCAGATCCTTCTGTTGATAATTCTAAATTCAGTGTCTGGCTATTTTAGTTAGTGTTACCTTGATCGTTTGGAGATTTGCTGTGATTTTCACGTGTCAAAAGCATAGCAACGACCGGTCCCAAGAGAACCCTTTGCATCGTGAATGCTGACGAGATCAGTGTCTCGTAGAACTGATGGAACATTTCAAATTGCAGTTCATAATAAAAAACGTTTAACGGCCAGTAAACGCACTTCCTCTTCTGTGTTTCACTGAGGTATAACCGAACTTTGGTTTATTGCTTAAAAAGCAGAGCCCAAAGAATATGTACGCTAGATGCTCTATCGGAGGAACTCCAGAACATTCAAGATGTTCTAAGTCAAAATGGACATCCGCAAGGATTCCTAGACAGAAACACGCAACCATAAGTGAAACATGGAATTCTTCAGACGGTGGATAAAAAGCCAATCTTTAGCACCCATTGATGAGTGGATCGAGCTTAACACAACGTTATGGGCAAATTGTAATACTCTACGTTTCAACCTTCTCGGGTGGCCTTCCTCAGGGTGTTTATCACCCTATCATGCAAGGGGGAAGTTACCAGTGAAATTATTAACCCCCGAGTTTATAGTGCAACTGAGAGTGCCTATCTTGCAGCACGTTTAATACCTGCCCAATACTGCCACCACATCTCAAAGATAGCTTGCCTAAGTTTTCATCATCCTTTTGTGTTTGTTTTCTCACCTGTTGTTATCAAGCCAGTTATATTAGAAGAACCACAGGGCGGCTATCAGTAAGCATTCGTGAACACCTCCCAAAATAGCTTTACAATGGTTCGAAAAAGCCCATTTCCAGTGCAATCGGTTCGCACTTACTTGACACTGGTCATCAAATTGAGTCCGATAAACCCTTCCGAGTTACATACAAGGTCCATCATCCTCACTCCAGAGTTATTAGAGTGCGATTATGATAATCGGCCAAGCCTGTTGTCATCACACTCCACAGCCCCTGTCTTTGTCCAAAAACAGTTCGTGCAAATCTTACATCTCCCTTGGTCAACTATTCCACAGCCACTTGAAACCAAGGCACGCGTGAACCATTGAACACCTACTAATGTATGTCCCGCGGCCGGCACCAGTGATATTGTCACACATTCTCCAACACTCCCACCCACACCCGCCCCATGTCTAAAAACGTAATGACCCATGTGATTTGCTCTAATTTTTTATACATGAAACGCGTGTACCTTATGTAAATGTAAAAGTGCGATGAGAATGACCGAAAACAGCTGCCAGCCTAATTGACTTCTCACGAAAATTATTTCAACAGCAGTGGTTTATTCAATTGCAGCGCCTATTCTGACCCCAAACCGACCGCATTGATAGGTGGTCTGAACGGCTCAACCAATGAACTTGTGTGGGATACCAAATCAACCGAGTAAGTCCTGTTTGCTTGGCACTCAGCCCGGTTTATTTGAGATAAATTTGATTGATGCCTGGATCTATCCTTAGGACTATTTTATTTATACGAAACAGTTCATGTATCCGTTGTCATATGTAGTACAATTAATGTTGCTCTATAATCAGCTTAAGGCGAACCTCACTAAAACAATCACCACTACATTAAACACATTGTGTGTTTCAAGGCTTCGACGGTAACCAGTAAGTGCTATAAAACGTCCTTTTGAGGTGATACAGCAGGGTCACAAAAATGGTTACTAAAGTAACGTTTATAATAACAGTTTCAAAACTTACGCATTCTGATGCTTCGACCAGGCTACTTGTAGCGTAAATGTGCCCTTTTACCCTTTATCCAATCAGCAAAGAATAAGTCCGTCAGTAACATCACCTCACTGAGCTCGGAGAAGCCATGGCTAACCTGATTGGTTTTGTATACCGTGTACGCCTTAAGCGACAAAATTTCATTGTGTGGACGAAACCCCACCACTGATATGTCCAATGTCAAAGAAGGCATAGAAAAATTCAGGAACATCTACCATTGATAGGCAGATCAGGAGTAAATCTTTCCCGAATAATCTGTGGAGTATTACAGAGTATTAAACTTTATAGTCGGTTATTTCGCAAGGTTTTGAGAAAACAAAACGTTTATCAATGATAATTGCATCTAACTTCTCATCGAAGGTAAAAAAAGGGAAGGAAGCAAATGACATGACCGATTTATGCCTAATAAGTGCAAATCCCAGAAAATCAAGTGTATCATTGATTTGTAAACCTCACTTTGATGGAATCACAAACAGGTAAACAACGGACTTGTTCTCAACGTCACTCAGAAAGGTGAAGTTGGAAATTCCTTCATGCAGTGCAACATTCTAAATTCCAACGAATGAGTCCAGCAGCTTTGAAGCATAATCAGTTTGATTTAATTAAGTTACACAAAACTGACTTCAAGTCTGGGTGGCAACATCCATTTGGTAACAGTGCAATTTGATGGCCATTTAAATCAATGTCATACGGTTGGTTTCGCATAAAAAGATATCTTCAGTCGGAAACGCTAAAAATATAAAACAACCTGAAAAGAAAAGCTTCTAGTGATTTTGTGTGCTGAAAACCTGTTTGACCAAAGGTAAATTGACAAATCAAGCTGTGATGGAAATGGTTTAACTAATTTGAGGGATCGTTCAATTTCAAGACTGACTTTACAACACAGGTTGTCATCCAATTCAAACACCGGTTAAGTCCAAAATGTGTGCTTGAAAAAAACCTGAAATACGGCAATATCAGAAGCGTCCGATGGACAAGCGTTTCCAAATTTGTGTGGTCACTAGGATCTCTGAAAACATGAGACCACTAGCTGGGCCGGCACGAAATATGCTACACTAAATTCATGAGCACATGAAACATATGAAACGGCGTGGACAACGGATAAGCCATGAGTGTTGCGTATACCAAAGTATTTTAGTTGAGGACGTAGAAGTGTGAAGATTATCTTGAAAGAGGATATATGCCATTGAAATGATATATTGCTAATTGCCACTTCCAAGAATATTGTACAAAATAAACCTTAATTTTCTGAGACAAACTGAACTGGGGTTTGCGTTAATTCGTCGTCTGCCTTGAGTCTGATCATTCCCAACATTAGGAACACTTAAAAAAGTAACTTACTCTGTTCAGTGCTGTTTAACATTTTTTAGGAGAAAATGTACTAAGTATCTTCTACCTAGGTAAATCCTCTAGTTAGGTTAGTTGGCAGTTTTTTGGTGCCAGCAAACTGAGCCACGGCTTACCAAAAACCGTCAAAATGTTTCCCGGCAAAAACGAACTATTGTCAGAATGCTACAAAACAAATGATCCAGGTTATTAATGAGAAAACGGTGAAACAGATGCATGAGCTCGTAGGAGTAATTTATTTAGCAGCTGATCATCCCAAACGTTTTACTAGGGCGGGCTGGCATGCAAATACTACAGAACCAACACCATCAGTGACCCTACAGTAAACTATCTCCAAACTCTAATAAACAAAACCTCATTTGAAATCCAAGGTCCGCGCAGAGCTATCTGCAGTCATCGCTACAGACGGTTACATGTTAAACACATTTCAACTATTGGCAGCTGTTATAATTCTCAGACTAAGCCTGACGTGTATAAAACGTGTTAGTAAATATCAAAGTGTGTTTCGCCGTGTACGCTGCTTCCTTGATCATTTCACCTCACTACGTCACTTATTTGTTTGTCATCATCAATAGAGAAGATCAACAATTGTTCATTCAGACACCTGAAAAACCTTTGTTTCATTGGATGGAGCTGCACTCTGAAACCGCTTGTCAAGGATGAATGGCTCTAAAAATATTATTGGGGTCTTAGTTAACTTTGCAGAATTGATAACGGAGTACGTGATGGCATACTGCATATTAGAACATGACGCAATGCACTGAGAGCTGAGAATGTCCTGAATTAAAGGTAGGTTTCGACAAGCCGGGGTAGTAGACTTTATGCGGGTTCGAGCTCGCCGTGTTGTAGCAGAAATAGCTAGACTGTGTGTCTAACAACACGTTCATTAATGGGTCCTCGGGGATAGTTTGGCGGCTCACACACCTGAGGGGCCATGTCATCGCTGGTAACAGAGTCAGTAGAAAGATGATTGGTTTAGCTAACAGATTGGCTACCCTTGCAAAATAATCCCATTTATGTCGTCGGTCTTTCTGTGAAGGACCGTTTCAGAACTACAAGCATGCAGTCAGTCGTACTGTACGATCGCGGAATCTGGTTCATACGTGTGCAGCCACAACTTGCCCTTTTTGCTGGATACGGTAATCTGTAGACTAGTGTATTACAAGTGTTTATAGCATGATAGCACTTACTTCACATGTTGCAGTAGAACGTTCTCCATTCTGTGGATGTTGTTCAAAGAACACAGAACCCCTCGATTTGTTACGCTGGATTATACAGCAAACGAATGAGATCAGTTCCGCTCTAAGTGTGAAAATTGTGTGCGCTGGCTTAGTTTTATGTTTGAGTATGTGTATATATATGTTAATTATATTTCAAGACCTCGTTCCGTTTCTGTGGCACAAGTGCAAGTTAATGCAGCTTAGAGTATTGAGCATATCACGCATACAGTCGTCACGCAAATTTGTATCGCAGTACGCCAAGATACAATTATGTTGAAAGATCGAAATTCAGGTGGTTAACCCGTGCTTTTCAGTAACATCACTACAGGCAACATTCTGCATACCTTGTTTGCATCAAAGCTTATGTCTAGGAAACAACCTATTTCCTGTTATCACTTAAGTATATTGTGCAGTCATATGAACAAAAGCGGTAGGGTAAGTTCGTAACTGAAATGGTCTTCACTCACTCAATAAGGTAAGATTGCACCCACAAAATGCAGTTAATCGACCACACTTGAACACTGTTTACAAGACCGACTAGCTACTTGAAGATTTTCGATTGAAGCTGAGCGGTTAGCAGATAGTGATTTTTCAACAAAATCGGTGAAAAACCTGGGCACTACATAAAGTCAGTTGGGGATACCTAATAAGAATACCAGTTTTTGAACACAATTTTTAAATGTTTGTCTTTCTCGTACTTGACGCCAGAACAGCAGACTTTTGAAGACCGAGGTCATTCGTTGATAAAAGCAACTTTATTATTACACATATAGTCCATGCACACTGTTTTGACTGAATGCGATACAGTCATAATAGTATATCAACCTGAAGATTATATTCCTTTCTATACTTACCACTCGATGTTCAGAAACTGAAAACTATCTCGGTCATCCGTTTCCCATAGACGTTTCACACCTTCCGCTGACGTCTTTAAACCCACTTGGGGAGGCACTGATTTATGACCTAATTTGATCATATTCAAAGTGAGTTTTTTATACGTCGAACGGTGAAATGCAGCAACAGATTTTCAACACTTTGCTTGATAAGACTGCATAAAAATAAGTTTACACGTTAATCCAACACATCTGCAAATTGTCCCACTGAACCAGAAACACTAGGAATGCCTACTAAATTGAGTCAGTCTGTCGTGGTCAGTTACCACGCACGAAGAAGAGCACTAACCCCAAAGATGACGTAACACGCTACACGCTCGTTAAGGTCTATCCGGATCTGTTGCACGATGTACATCTGTCTTTGTGAATTGACGATGTTAACAGAATTCAATTCAGTTTGACAACTTTTCGGCTTGTAGCGCACAGAAGAGATTCGGTTCTGGAGCAACTGAGTATGAAAGTTGTATAGAAAGTAGTGCATCCGTGGATAAAGCGCTTACATAAATGTGGCAGTTTTAAGTGGTTGCAACAAAAGCACTAACGGTGGAGATGTCATCGGAGACAATCAAACGAAAACCGTCTGCTTTTTACGTTCTTGACGAGCTTAGTGATGATTCAGTCCCCTCGCATACAATGTATAACGACTAATTAGCAGGGCAATTCAGCATTGGCGTCCTAACACAACACAAAATAAGAAGTGAACAGCAACCAGACACCTCATGATTCACCTTGCATCATCACGGTGCAAGTTGCCTTGTGTGGATGATGTCGTCAATAAACACCGTTCAGAGGTCATTAGCGTGATCCACTATTTAAGTTATGTCGATAAACGATGAGCCAGACCAAGATAACGTTAAGGGTAATTTTGGCAATCAGTTAGTTATATATGTTGTTAGTGCATTTGTTTCGTCAGTAGACTTGGTGGAAAGTAATTAATGACCTGTGTGCCTATGGATAATGTGATTCAACGTGAGTACCGTCCAGCTGACACCAGTGTGTTTATTAGTCTCGAAACCAAACAAAATCGTTTCTAGACTGTGGGTCTGGAAGCACCAACTGAAGCAGGCTATGGTCGCCTTCCCAAAATTTCGCATTACATGCCAAGGAAAATGGATTCTTCATTTTCTGGGAATTTGAAAGCCCGCCAGAATTATCGAACACCCGAGAAGTTGCGGTCGCTTCTGATTAGTCCATTCGGTGGCCTAGGCCCAAGGTCACCCTAAACCTATAAATGCAGTTGCTGCAAACCACAATTTTGTCTTCAGGTTGAGCAGTAAACAAAACTCGTTCGAAGGTCGTCATTTTCCTTAGTTTTTGGGCTGCTCTAAGATGCAAGAGTTGGAATCCGATATTGGCGTTCTGATTTTCGTGGAGTTTTGCAATATCGTTGCGTTCGTTCATGATAGAGACACTGTTCGTGGTCTTTGCGTTATTCTTGTCATTTTTCTATCAGGTGGCGTGGTAACAAGATGAGAGAATATAATCACAATACTCTTAGAAATCTTCTCCAACAAACTGCTGTAAAGATCGACGGTAAAAGTTTCAACTTGTGGCGCAAACGTAGTCAGTTGACAGCTTGATGATATCGAACGAAGATGAATTTTGACGGATAAGTAGTAAAGAATTTGGCCGATTTAACTAAAGGTGTTCAGTTTCCATATTCAAGGACATCCTTTGATGAAATCCATTTGAACTTCTCCGTTATTTGAGCTCGACAGTGGTGCAAAACACTCAAAAATTTAAACCATCTCGTGAATGTCTGTTCAAAAATCAGTCTAGTGCATGAGGAGCGCAACTGTGTATCAAAACCAGTTAAACGTGCAGTCCCAACCACACACGCCATTCAAGATTAGGTACAGTTTTTTTTTGTAACCACGAATAAAGCTAAACTTCACACTGTCTAAACTGCATAGTCTTGAAGTGCTCGTCGGAGCAGTGATATCTTCGGTGATAACCGCAACACTCAGAACGTCCCGATGGGCCGGAATTTTACCGTAACAACCTAAAACATACACGTTGACTTTTAGCGAGTGTTTGCATAAACTAGCAAATGAGAAGCAGACATCGGCTTTTCAGAATAACACAATGGAAGTAGAAATTCTGTATTTTCCTGCTCTATCATGTGAATCAAATTTAACCTCTAACAAGTGTGCACCTGTTGCACACACTTGGAATAACTGACTGACATGTTGGCTGTCTTGAGTGTATAGGTCTTTCTAGTGGATTAAAGTTGCTACCACCCTCTCATTAGTGTCGCTTGTCAACTAGTTGTCTGTCATACGTCAAGGTGTTCTGTAATATGCTGAAGTCGGTGAGGGTATGTTTACCATCAAAAATCAACTTCTACTTACTTTTAATTTATCCTTTCGCAAATGATGACTTTCTCAAGTTGTCACATCGCACGCATGGTTCTATTTACTACACCTCTTAGTTACACTCTGAAAGTGATGTAAAGTTAGACAATCCGTTATTTTGTTTAGTCCGATCAGTACTATTCCAATCAATTCAGATATTGTAAACGTTACTCTTCAACACTCCAGTAAGTTAAGCCTCAATTTTTTGTTTCACTATGATCTAACAAGATTGCTTGTGCGTTTCTTTGACGTATCTGTTAAACGGAACTCACAAGTTGTGATTACAAAGGAATCTTGCATAAGTAAGAAGCACCAGAAAACATTGGTTACCCTACCCTGCGTAGGCTTTAAAACAGCGTCCCACGAACTTTCTTTTCAAAAACGTGCTCCAGTTTTTACCGTTTGTCACAGAACTGTGTGTTTTCATTCATTTGTGTGAACGTAGTTAAAACTGGGCACCAAACAGTCTTCCGACCTCCGCATCGTTCCAGTAAACGGCAATCGGTTTCATAGTGCCATTTTGTTTTCACTAGTACCTTCAGCGACTCGAAGTTGTCACGATTTCTTCACACCTTCAAAGCAACTGTTCAAGTTTTGAGTAGTGGTAGTGGATAACATTTTCTCAGAGTGTTTCATCCTTCATCCTCAAAAATGTGGGTGCCGCTATCGCTTTCAGTGAAATCAGTTTCAGTGACACACATCGATTCATTAGCAATTGTTTGTATTGTTTTTGTGCCGGTTTCTGGCTCATAAGTGATGCAATGAACTTAAAGCCAATTACATTGCCCACTTACACTTTTGAACGCTCCATTAGTGGTAGACGTGTATCAAGAAAGATGCGACTGTATATGTGTCTGACATCCATGATGTGCTTTAATATACTAGAACACTTTTAGGCGGTTAGCTGGCCGTAACAGTGCAATAACCCACGGGATCATGTAAACGTCTACCGCCTCATTCTCTCCGTTCCCTATCAGCTTGCGGTCATAAGTGAACCAAACTAGATGAGGACTTTGACGGATTGAGTACCCTCTTGATCGACGTCTTATCACGGTAGTCCATGTATATGTTCAGAATTAACTGGCTGCAAAGTGGAACTTTGCTTTACCTAATACAAGCCGGTACGCTTATCTGGAAATAAATACAAAATACCATATTGGGCCGATATAGAAACCGTCCTTTCAAGGTATACATTCATGCATCCTTGAGAAAAACTCGCATATAAGCAATATAGTTTCGCATCCCTGTTCCCAACAGACGTTGGTGTCCGTGTTTCACGAAACCCGGATTAAAAATGAAAGTTTTTGAAGGTAAATTACGGGCTTGAAACGAATGCAACTCTTATCACTACACTTTCTCTTGCTAATGTCCTAGCCAACAGCTTGAACTGATTAGCTCTATAGAAACCCAGCATGCAGGTTCGCCTAATTTTTTACCTAACTAGAATGTGCAACCTATAATGGCTGACCGATCAGTCGCCCAAATTTTGTGTTTTGGATGATGCATCACAATATGCAGGTTTTCATACGGTGCAGTGGAGGCTGCACATTAGATCACACATTCCTCATATTTCCAAGGCAATGGACCTGCCTTATGTATTTTGATGTGAACATTTTTGTATGATGCTGCCGAATTTTCCAACACCTCTTATATGCCAACCATTTTCATCCCATATATCTTGATCATGAACTTTCCTCACGCTCACCTGTTGTTGCTAACTAAACTGTTCAATGTTTGTGTGCTTTTATCTGTAAACCAATCCATCAAACAAAATGAAGTACACTAACTGATAAATTGATCAAATCGAAACTGGTACCTCAAAATGTATCGATCCTCTTTTCATCCTAACGTTGAGGCTCGCTTACACACCAGTTATCGATAACACTTTATTCAGTCCAACCGTGCCCTTACTCTTACGAACCGAAGCTGCCCAAGCAGAGGTTGAAGAGTCATCGCTCGCATCATTGTCGATTGGAAGGTCTTGCACTTATCATCGTTGTATAAGTCTAGGTGCCTGTTTGCCATGGTGCTACGTCGTGACTCTGTAAACCATAAGTGTTTTAAGGGAGGACACTTGTTTTGAGTGAGTTAATCGCTCAGACTGCTTGCGCATAACAGATGTAAACACATGTAACCAAAAATACGCCTATGAACTACTGGACATTGGAAAGTTGACAGAGAGAACAGGTCTTTAACCAAAGCTCTCAAAAACCAAGTTTGCATCATGGAGCTGAAGTCACCTTCCGTCCCGGTATGCTGTTTTCAGTTTTCAATTGAAAAAGCTTATGAGGACGCCGCATGTTGCCAATGAACTGATCACTGTGCAACCCTGCCACGATCAAACAACATCTATAAACACTAGGCATCCACTCACCCTTAGTATCGCAACGAATGCTTGTGAGACCAATTTTGTTAATCGTACGTAAACCGCGCTAGGTTTTGCTGTTGTTGGATACTAACTCCATTATAAATGTGAACTTATGCGGCTATACACGACCAGTTGGTTGTATTGGCATTGAACTAGCAGGAGAACACCTTAGCTCGGAAGATTTGATTGGCTGTTCCGACTAACTCGTGTTATGCAATACACCTGCTCCCCGTGTACCACATTGTCGTGATATGCAAATTTTGTACAGGAGTAAAATCACCGACTTAACTGTCCATTTCTCACGGTAGTAGAATTCGAAACATCACCGACCCCGTTGTTCGCAATGGTAGGTAGTAACCTGCTCATACTGTTAACTCCAAACTGTTATGGCGTATTTATACCCTAATTAAAGTATATTCATTTTGCAGAAGACAGTATTCACTACGGTAGGTATGATTGCATCGCACTCAATGTAGTTAACATCG
Organism: Paragonimus skrjabini miyazakii; assembly: GCA_014338405.1. NCBI lineage: Eukaryota > Metazoa > Platyhelminthes > Trematoda > Plagiorchiida > Troglotrematidae > Paragonimus > Paragonimus skrjabini miyazakii. Next base: position 241,698 of record JTDE01000353.1, read on the forward strand.
AACAAATCGCACCCATTGACTGACAACACTCATTCATGTGTTTTATTCTTCCACGCCATCATACAATCATGCTAGAAGATAATCATACACATTTAGAACAGATAATAAAAACGGATTCTCGAATGACCTCATCTAACCCCCATTAATTTGAGTTTCTAAAGACAAACACATTATATTCAAAATGTAACATAGCCTTATTTTTGTGAACAGGACGATAAAATAATAACTATGACTATGCTTTTCATAGGCATAGAAATGAAACCGCCATCTGAGGAAAGAATGCTTTTATTTCTACATAGGATCTTTGTCGGTGTTTCCAATAGTAACGACAATACATGTATCAGAAAAGTGAAACTTGCATATAAGCATATTAAAAAATATGTCTACTTAAGCAGATGTTTTGTGAGAAATTTACACGGTTGATCAGTCTGTATTGTGGTGGTTATGGATACTCGGAATAATTTGTAAAGAACTTTTGTTTCACCTTGTAAAGTGTTTTGGACGAATCGAAAACGAGAGTGGTCAGCCGTCAATTTTCAGCGGAAAGTCAGACAAACAAAAATGTCTACTTGGATATTCAATGAAGCAGAGGGTAGAAATATATGACACGCGTAATTGAGTATATTAGATATGACAATTTGGAATTGTTTATCAGTGTGACCTCATCAGCTTAAGCTAAAAGAATGAATGATACCCATGTTGTGAACAACACTTGTGGTTTTTGTAGATTTGATATCCATGTTTGCAAAGGAACTGCAACAGAGTACTCTATATACAAACTATATTTTTTTAACCAGGTAAGCTCAGGTATTCCGGATAATTTTTTTTTACGTTTCTGATGAAAGACCAATTAACCAACTGCGTGACCTGAGTATACAGTTTATTACGTTATGCATTTCAGTAGGACCCACAGTATACTTGAAAATAGGTAACTAAAAGCAAGCACATATTCGAATCACCAAGAGGGAAATTATCGTTTGACTGATTTCTCTGTTGCTGATTGTTGCGAATTATGTATGGCATCCTACTTGTCAAATATGCAAGTAATATTCGATTGCTAACGAATCTCCGAGGGGGTTTGAACGAGCAAGAGAAACGTGCGCAAGAAGTACGCTGTGATCGAGACTAGAAGCTACGGAATTGAAATCGCGGACAACTTCTTGTTGTTCACTAGACAGGAAAAAATATATTTACTTTAGAAAACTCGCAAAACCACGGAGCAACATGTCTGTGATCAGGAATTCGTGTTGCATACTTGTATTGAAAATAGTCTATCATTAGTGCACAAGAACCTTGCTTGTTGGCAACATTATAATGAGCAAGCGAGCTGCTGAATGAACATTCTAGCATAACATAAATAGACTATATAAAAGATTTGCTGGAATGCAAATCTTGCGACAGAAAATGGATAAAGCTCAGTTTTTAATAAGTAACATCTCTGAGCCTCAAACGATCTAGCAGGCTAAGTCTTGTTTAGTTCCACTGTGTCATCTACTACAGTGATTTAACGAAAAATTTCTAAAAGGGCTATTTCCTAAAACTCGTTAAACACCACTTTTAAAGATGAGGTGTTACTTAGTAGACTCATTCTTTACATTTCGCAACTGCATTTTTAAGGGACAACCATTTCATTTTTTCGGGAGCAGACTCTGAAGATTGAAATGTCAGACATACAATAAACGTTTAGCCCAATATGAGTGATAGTGAATAGAAGTGTACGTAACTTTCGTGGTCGTGAACCAATCACTGTATTCAGAAGTGCTAATTACAGCGAACACCACCGTAAGATTTATGCATCGACTAGTTTTTTTTAGCACGTTTCTGTTAATCACGAATGAAGCTTTATAAGGTGCTCATCAGTGTGCATTTGTTACGTAAAATAAATGTGTTTGCAAACAAACTGTGAAAACGTGACCGGTTTTTTGGTTCCGAAGACTCGATTCCTGGTTGCTCACGCATTTTTTTTACAAACTGCGAAAGCGCAATTAAAAAGTAGATGTGCCATTAGAACAGATAGAGAGCAGTAATCTGTTAATCAAAAGATAGTCGATACAAATGTGAGATAGGTCCTTCTGCTTGTGGCTTTAGTGCATTTGGTCCTTCGTCTTGTATCTGATCTCGTTTAGTTCTCATCCATGCACACATTCAGTGCCAAGAAGGAATGCGAATAAACTCACGTTATGAACTATACTTGAATACATTCAAGTTGACAGTCACCAGTCTAAACGCAAAAGAAAAACATATATTTCTGGTAAGGAGTGAGGATTCAGTTGGGTGGGACTGAACACCACACAGATTTATCCCCTGCTTCCAACTTCTTAGGGGACGCAGTTCAGAGCCTAAAGCTTGTCATGGCTGTCTGTTAGCAGACAGGATGACATTCGGTTAGTAGCAGTTGCAATGCGATCTTTCAAAGCGCATTGCAGTATGATGTGAGCCGTATTCACTTGTAGTCATAAAGCTTACTGTTTAGTTGTTCCGGTTTGTTACATGCTATCCGAATGTTTCTCTTTCACCAATGAATTGTTTGTAATATACACATGGCAGCTAACTCATGCATATTTGATGACGAAACACGATAAACACACATGCTTACTACCTTTTGTTACGATGGTTTACTTGCGCATTCAAACGCACAAAACTGTCGTACAACTATTTAAATATTCTAGTAGTGTTTTCTTACTCAACTTTGCGTTATATCCCACCTAAATTAGACTAACACGATACTTCTGGATAATGCTGTAATATAATTTGTTAGTTCGAAAGTTGAACATCAACGAAATCATTTTTTGTTAATCTCACGAAAATTGACTTTTTGTAGTGTGTGCCGTAACTAATTAAACGCTGAAATGAAGTCTGTTAACAAATTCAAAAACTAGTCAGCCTCATTTACAACGTTAAAGGAGGAAATTAAAAGAAACTAATTTAGTGAGACAAGACTAACAATTCGTATGTCGAGACAGCAGTTTGCAACACGTGACACAGTAGTGAAAGACAAATTAGTAAACGTGAGCTCATTATACTATTAACAAACAGATACCCAAGTTTAGTATTAAGCAAGGACATTGATGAGCTTCATGTACAACTTGAGACAGCTTTTAGATACATGTGTTCTAAATATGTAAGAAAGTTAACCGATCAAACCTGGTGTATACATTTATAATTTCATTAAAAATAAAGGCATGTACGATTTGGCGATGTGTCACCAGTTTAAATAAGAAGTACTGACATAATTCTGGCATGTATTCAAAGCCGAAACTTAAGCTATAAAAAATGTCAAGCTACGTGTGGAATGGGAAATAAAGACTAGGATCAGATGTATGAAAATATATCATTTCTACCAGAACCTATTAGAAGGTAAACGCATGGATGTATAGATATCCGAATTAAGAAGATGAGCATCTTCACGGATACCTTTGGTGAGAATGTTTACATAGTCAAATGACAGCATCAGAATCGACAACTAGTTCACAGGTAGACCAACCGAATTAAAAAAACTCTGAGTTTAAGTACATTTGTGAAATCATCAGACAACAAAACCGCCAGGTGAGCAGTATTTCCAATGGAGGAGTAAACGGACAGTAATTAATCAGTTTATTAGCTGACGTAGAATGGGGTCAGGTTAAAAGACCCTGAAGTGAAATATACAATATTAATTTCCTTAACCTTGAAGCGATCAATTCAGTGGCTCACCAGTAACTCCACTCTTAACCTTACATCCTGGCATCCCGGTTCGACCTATAATCTTTAATCACTGGATATTATTTATCATGCATAAGCCGTCGAGTTGACGAAAAGCACGTTATTTCGAAATTCTTTAGACGTTTAGCTTTAGTGAGTGGTTTTGCTGGAAAACTAACTCAACCGCTTTCCATAGGACTTACTGTGCTCTTCGTCATCGATCATTACTTTTTGTGAAGCTACGAGGCCCGTCTTCTTGTTAACACTTTATAATTTAGGAAGCTGGTTATTTGCAGTCAGCGCACTGTTGACTACAGTATAAAAGAATGGCTTTTGTAGTTCGCTTGGGGCCGTTGGAACTCTGGATGAAAGTAGCTTTTTCTTAGTCCTTTTCTCAGTTTCATTTGTCCTGTTATCCTCCACAGAACAAACGAACAGTTTTTACCCAATGCATCAACCATCCAGAAAAAACGGTGTACATTAAACGTCAGCCAGTGACAGTTATAAAACATAGTGCACAATCGGAAGTTCTTGACGTGGCAGCTCTCAATTTCCCTAATTCATGATGAAGACAAACAATAACCTTCTATAGTCCCATGCGATTATCTCACTTGGCACAGTGCTAAACTCACGTTATACCAAACTGAGACTCGTTACGCATATGCGTCATCCTATATAGGTCCGTTGGTGCATTAGTTTCGAACGCATGCGCTTTGGTAGCAACGTCATGGCTGAGTTTAAAACGTGCAGCTAGTGGTTGCCAGAGCCAGAAATTTCTCCATGTTTCACGTATCAGAGATAGTCCAGATGCATACGATGTTTACGGCTCGGCTATGTCAATACCAAAGCGGTATGGAAATTATAGAAATCCAGTCAAGGTTAATTTTCCAACGGAGGAATGAATAAGTAAGTTGATATTTGTATACAACACTATGAATGTGGCTACAGTGCACATTGCTCACGATTTGCTTACGCTCCATTTTTGGACGTCTGGGTGCAATCGAGTGAGCAAGACCTACAGAAAATTTACTCAGTCGGCGTTACGGTCATCTTAAAACATTCTGTGGGAAACTGTATTTATACCTCTTAGAAAATAACTCAAACCATATCAGCCAAGTCTGCTTTGTTAAGGAGTATATCTTGAGTTATGTTTAAAGGTTCTTGTGACTTGCCCTGACATATTTCTCGGCGTTGTTCTTCGAAGTAACATCTCGAACATTCTCATCACACGTGGACTTACAACTAAGTTTATATACTAAGACAAGGTTTACACAAACATAAGTGCGGCTGAATTATGAGCTACATACGGAGGACAAACCAACAGCTAGCTTCTCGTATCAGGTACCATGTTTCCAAGTGGTTGGAAACACAACTAGAACAGCTGAACGGGTGCACGGATGCCAACGGACAGCATCCAGTGTCATCACTAGCAAAACACGTAATCCAAAATGGATAAACAGTCAAGGCTTGTGACCCGTTCTCTGTGATTTTTCAAAGCCACCAGGAACGCATCCTGTAATATGCGTGGACTTTGGTATAAGACGTCAAAATCCGCTTTGTGTGTTCAAATACAGTTTGTATTGATGTTGCGACTAACCTGGTAGTCAGCATCCCCATATTTTTAATTTTCATTTCTGTATCTATCTGTTTAATCTGTGAAGTCATGAATTTCGCCCCATTGTACTTTATCTTAGGGTTCAAATTAATCACGTGTCCATGTATGATCATAGTGTATGAAATGCTACTCCGAATAACTTCACATGGGTTGCATCTTCCCGTTGGGGGCGAATTGTTCTAAATTTCGTGACGTAGCGAGCAGCTAAAATTATGGAATATTATGAATGTTGACAGTGGACGTTTACTCGGGAAAGTAAAATAAATGTTCAAGTATGCCAGCGCATCTATCACCCATGGAAACTTGAGGTAACACCTTTTATCATGTTAACAAGAAAAACGTTCTTCAGCAAAAGGATGTTAACTTACACAAATGTAACGATGATTGCATTCTTAATGACTCAAAAGAAAGACCCTGGTCAAAATAAAAATATACCAGTCCTTCCCCGAAAGATATTTGTCACGCAGTGTCTTACGTGACATGTTTTTATTCGCTTCGAATTCGCAATGCTTTTTAGTAACTGACATTGTGTAGGCTATTTTGTGTTAAGCCAAATATACACAAAGGACCTGTTGTAAATGTCTCAAGTTTACTTGAAAATGGTCATTTGGATGATATGGTTATTGAATGAAAACCATAGCCTTCTAGCTCCTAACGCATCAGGGCAATCGGGTGATCAGTCCAAATTATTGAAACATTGCACTAAATGGGATGTCATGCGTCAAGTTGCTGTAATACTCAGTTGTTTAAGCTTTTTTGTGATCAAACAAGTTATATACACGTGTACCAATGTAACGATAATATGCGAAGTCATTTATAAATATTACTTTTATTTGGCTGATATATTTAATAAGCACAGTCACACTTCCTTAGTTACTCTGCCGTTATACGGTTTCTTTTGAGTTCATATAATCATAGCTCTGCGGTGTAAATTTGCTTTGCTATCCGGTTCCCGAGTTTATTCCGAATTATCATTGCCGGAATTGGATGACCTCTCTCCAGCAAGAATCGTACGTCTGTAAAAGCTAGCCTGTGCTGTCAAATGGGACCCTATCAACCTATTCTTCGATTGCATAGGGTTTTATTCCCCTATGTCAAAAATGCTAAGTTATTCATTCGAGGTTCTTTTATTCGTCTTTCTACACCTATTTTGAACATAAGCATTTGAAATAAAACAGGTGTGATCACATTCTTGATCGATTTTTATTTCAAAACACTCAAAATTGGTAAGGAAATATTTGTTAGCATCGTGGTACCTCACAACGTGTTTAAGTACTGATCACGGCGCATTGCAAGAGTGCACAATTTTGGATCAGAATCCATCCCTTTTCCCGATACGACACATATTCTCACATAAACATACATAACACATCAATGGGTTTGTTAACAACAGTGCAGATTTCGTCAACCTCTAATTGAATTTCCATGTTTATTTACACAGCTCTGCAAACCGATTCCAATTGATGATTGTTTTCATTTCAATCGTTTTCGATTTGAAATGATTTTTTTCATGCGGATGATAGTGACACACCGATTCAAATTTTAACTAAACATCACACAAATGGTTTTTAACTTCTGCAATTAAACAGATTTTCACCCAACCCTGTGTGATCCAAACGCCGAGTCAATCTTACACTTCTGTTCGAGCTAATCAATAGAGCATTCATTTGACGCGGTCGAGGACTGACCTACAATCCAAGTTCTCCTGAGACAGCCGTTATCTCAATGATCGGAAAATATGCACACCCAATTTATCCCTTCTGAACATCGTTCACACGTGCTACCGGATGGTGCATCTGTTCACCAAAAGATGTCAGTAACCATTCTTATATCGAACAGTTAGGGGTGGGTAGGATGGTAAGAATCAACTATCCATCCTACCCACCTCTAACTGTTCGATATAAAACACCGTTTCATGTTATTATAAATTTGGTACTGATGAGTCAATACAAAATGCTTGCATCTACCAGTTTTCGTGTTCTACCGGTTTTGTTCAAACTTCTGAAGAGAATGAACTGTTTTAAGTAACTTTTCTGTCACATTCAATCGAGTTTTTCACGAAGGAATATAACTGAGTCGCCTGCGATATATGAGCACAGGTAAAGTCTGTGGTAAAGTTGAGAGCCATGTTGAAACTGACTCTCGGACAGCTTATTGTTAGTTCGTCGTCATTAGGTTTGTGTCCTTTGGCCCAAAAACATAAGAAGTTCGGTGTACAATAGGCACATTATCAATTGGGAAATGTAGTTGTAAGTAATGGATTGATAAACGAACGACTCTGATCTAATATTCCGATTTATGTTACCTTTCATCTCCATGATTAGATTATATTGTAACCGGTGACGCAGTTATGACAATTACTGATCCTAGAAACTTCAAAGCCAAATGCAACGGATGAAATTGCATGAAATGTAAAAATGAGAAACACTTAGCGTGACAGCAGAAAGACTGACGGTAAGCACAGTATGACAACTCTTCTGGATCAAAGATGAGGATGCTTGCTAGAAATTACATCTGCCATAGTTTGCCCTGGGTAAAACTGTGAACATGTTAGAATTTCAAAAAGACAAATAATTAACCTTACGATGTCTTGTGCGAGGACATATTGCTCGCTTCACATTAAATGCTCCAATGAAAATCGTATAATCTAACCATATTACGTGAATGAAGCAACAAGAGATGGAGACAGTTTTTGTTAATGACAAACTAATGACGTTCTAGATGCAGTGACTTGGTAATAACATTATTGGCAATGTTGGTATTCATGTGGAATTTTCCAGGAATACAAGTCAGTTGTTAGCTTGTGAACGTTGGTAGCCATATTGACTTGGTTGCCGAGTTAGGAAAACAAAGGTCGAGCTAAACTTTCAGATTAATGTCCAGTTTAACCATTAGTAAGTACGGAAAAGGGCAGAAGAAGGTGCAGAAGAAAACAAGATAAGCTAAGACAATGAAGCGAGAGGGGTAACCATTAGTTTCCATACACAGTGAGCAAGGTTGGCATCTTGAATTCGCCAAATCCACAACTATGCTCTAGTAATTGACGAGGAACGAATGAAATACCCTTGGACTAGATATTTATCGTTCTACTGCCTGTTTTTTAAATCCATTCAGTGCAATCCTTGCTTTAAAGTGACAGAGCTGCACATCGTATGAAAAACAACCAGATAGTTCAATTACAATCATATGCACCGTTTGTGGAAAAAGGTTGAAGCAGTGATCTTTGGAATTTAATGGATATCTATATTATGTGTTTGTAGGATGGTGTAGAAACAAATAATTCGCCGGATGATCTCTAATTTGAAAATTCGGCTGCCAGATAATCAGGATCACAAATAAATTAGTGTCACATGAGGGAGACATAAAAATTAACTCCAGTCTAACAGGCACAAAGTGCGCTTCAGCATACAGTAAACAACAGCTGATCAACAACAGTATACATTTCGGTTAAAGTCAATTCAATCGCAATTCTTCTGATGAGCAAGCCGTCTGAAGCACTCGTATATTTCATGTAACGTCTGCATTCGCAGCCATCTACTGACGACATTGTTACGAAGAATTCCGGGAGGCTATTACGGATTACATGTATAGGTGCCAAAAGGTTAATCGTTGGGCGCCAGAATACCTACGTGGTGCTGTAGAGCGACAATTCTGTTTTCCAGGACAGCGAGCTGAGCACTGCAGAAGCTTACTCCCAATACATGTATGAAATTGCTAGAGGATCATGTATACCAAGGCACAGTATCCCAAGACTTATGGATAGTAAATCAAATATTATTTCAGGTTGAAGAGCATGTCTCCTTGAAGCGAATAATCCACGGATAATTAAAATGCAACTTTTCTAGTAACAACCTTACAAAAATGAAATACTAGAAATAACAACATATTAGGGCTATCAAGCAAACCGTATCGATCACCGAAAGTAGTACGAAATTACAACTCCAACGATGTTACTTTCATCAAGTGAAATGATGGATAAAATATAAAAGTTCAGAGTGAAACTGCACAAAAATAGTTATCGTGCAATTGCACACGTTCCATTCCTGTCTCATGCTGCATTCAGCCATGTTGCATCTTTCGCTCAATTGGTACTGTTACAAGATGATCAGCCGTGCGTTGCAGGACAAACTGATTCGTTAGGTTGTTGCCACTGCAACCAGAAATGAATTGGTCAAATAATACGAGAAGCTAGTTAATGGTCAATGGCACATCCTGGTTAGTGTTACAAAAGCAGAGAACACCGATTTTTGCTAAAAAGAACAACTGGGAGCTACTAAATCATGACATTGTTAATAAAATATTCGACTTCACCGCTCATGTAACACTACTGTAACTTCGAAATTACTCATACCAGCGACAAAAACAGCGTGCCCACACACGGCAAACGCTCTACCATCTGAACTACGAAGCCACAACGGGAGCTCGGAAATTTCAAATTTGGACTCTGTTACTCCCCCCCCCGTTCCACTGTCTCTTATGGAATCCACATAAAGATCCAGGGGATCGACTGCCCCGGCAGGATGTCTCAACCGGTTCAGGCTGGAATCCACCAGCCCACTACTGAGCATAGGAATTGTATTACTGATAAGTAGTTTGGCAGATTTATGATCTTAGATGAGACCCAGCTGTGAAAAGTCAAAGTTTAGGCTGGATTGGAACCAGAGTCCAAGTGTGAAATTTCCGAGCTCAGGGTGTAACTTCGTACCTCAGCTGGTAGAACGCTTGCCGTGTTGAGGCATGCTGTTTCTGTTGCTGGTTCGAATCCAGCCGAAACCCTGACTTTTCACAGTTGGGTCTCATCTAAAAGTATTTTATAGGTATGAATTTGAAGTTCATTCTGATTTGAGCGGCTAAACCGTAAAACGATTATGAATGTTGGTGAGAAATTTAAAAAAAATGACTGTAACTAAACAGATGAACCAAATAGGAAAAATTCCACTAGGAATCCACATCTACAACTGGAGCGAGAAATGAGGAAAATCAGTGTATTTGACTTTTTGTTGTGATCTATCAAGCTGTAAGACAGCTGAAACGGTCAGTTCATTATGCACTTTTGAATTAAATCGACATAAATGAGACAATTGTAATATAGTAGATGTATTTTGCGATAAATGCATTATTAAACTATAGTGTGCTACCTTGTCTGGTTGTCCTTCACATAATCTCTCTTATCACGCCGAAACCTAATGCGTCTCAGTCGGCCTGTGCACATCTCGTCACTACTTAACACCACGTGATGTACGACGCTATGGTACCCAAATCTTCTTCCCTTTCTGTGCCTGTCGGTCGGAAAGGAATATGTGAATAAATTCCATTGTAACTTGAATGTTGCCGTAATGTGTAAATGAATATTCAAATAAAACGCAGCTAATCCAAGGTTAGAACGAAAGCAAGGGTATTAATTTTACTATGTTTTACATGAGGTATCGGCCTTTTGTGCTTGTGTCATTAGCATAGGTCAACGGGGTTTTCTCACTGTATAGGCGAGGTTTATGCAACAAAAGCGTTTTTATTCTAAGAGACGGTTCTATCCAGTTCAGCCAAAAAAATGCGTGTAAATTAATAGTCGTGGATGGAACAGATTTCAGTGCTTTCAGTTTGGCTATCGTAGGTCAGACGAAAATGTCACACCACTGAAATAGTTTTAAAGAAGTGCAAAAAATGGCGCCATTTTCGATTTTAAAAATGACACAAATGTCAGCAGTTGTTTGGCAACACTACTTTAAACAATGTATGTTTGAATACTTACATTGATGTCTGTTTGATAGCATGTTCAGCACAATTCCAATATTACTGAATACAGCAGAGACAGCTTGCTTGAAACTAAAACGCTGTTATCTAACAGACGAACCGTATCATTGTAATGTTGGTCCCAATCATTGCATCTCAGTCTTAAAAATAATTGTTGCTGAGAAAATACGTAAAACTGCATGCGCAGACTGAAGACGGATTGCTCAAAAATTTCGTGTTTCACTTGCAACATATGAATGTCAGTACCAAGCAACGCAAGAGACTCATTGATGCTGGGATTGTCATTTAATCACTTCAATATGTTTGGCTATAATTTGATAAGCAAAGTCACTTTGAGATGTAAATTGTGTGCTTGGTCCAACTATCATATAAAAGTTTCATAAGCTCTGTGTATAATTCAACTGGGGTAATATGTTGGATTAACTCAAACGTAACGCATCTTTCAACATTTAAAAAAAACCTGGAGTCAATTAATCCTAGTTCGATGTGATATTTATGGGGAACGACTCAAATTAGACAACATACATATCTGATAACAACTGTCTCATTGGCAGATATTGCTTAAGAGGCTTGTTTGCAAAATGCTGTCCATACTACAGTGATGGTGTGTTCTGCTCTGAAAATATCAGCCTGCCTTGTATCACATCAGAGGCATTGGCCCACAAAAGTAATATTAGAACTACATTGATTGGAGAGCGACTCTCGGTCACACAAAAAAGAGGTTACCGTTTTTCTGCTTAACTAAAACAATTACCTTACCAATTAATCATTGGTAATTGATAACTTGGTAAAAACTGAAGTCCATGATTACTATTAAACAAAGTTCATAAACGCTGTGATCTAATGAAGGTGGTTTTTACCTCGTGCCAATTAAACTTTTTTCAATACCCGAAGTGTTTATTACTCTACATATTAATTAGTGTCCTGCATTTATATCTTCCCCGATGCATTCATAATTGACATTTTGAATTCTTAACGTTTTCATTCCGATTCACACTTAAGTGCACTTCGTTTACATTCATGTTCTTCCTCCTGTTTACCTTCTTCAGTTTGGTTCACGAACAGCTTCTAACTGCACATTTGTATATTGAGCACAACGTGACGCACTGTTAGCTAGTTCATCTCGTGTCTGTGATAAATGTACGCACGAGGCATATCAACCACTTCATCATTTTTTCATGTGGCAGACATTACCGGTTATTTTATTTTCATCAAATTTTCAGTGATAACTACACTTTAGGAATATGAAAGTGCCTATACATGATGTATAATTTCAATTGTTATACATGTTGACTAATACTGCTGTGGTGGGACGTTGTTGTGTCAGACTGTCCAACTTTCGTCTATTCGAATACAGTCTATTAAACGGTGCGATTTAGTGTCAACTTATCAAAATGGTTACTTATGAAACTTGTGTTCATCAGTCAGGGTGATTTTTTCCAACAGTTCGTTCGTCAGGTCTCCTGATTTGGAAGACTGTGTTCTATCGACAAGCAATTCATATTATACGTTTATGATGATTTCATTAACTGATTACGAGTATTTATACGATGGTATACTTTCCATGTTTTTTTTTCCTGTCACTTTACATGGGTTGTACATAGAAGTTTTTTATTTGCAGAGGATGCATTAGGCGATTTAACATTGATGTGCTGTAAGCAAGTACTAGTCATATCGCTTGCCAAGTCCAGATAAATTTTACACAAAGGGGCTTCAGAAACGAAACGCAGTTACTCAAAACAAGTCTTGAAAATTCTGTATTGTTTTCGAGTCGACAGTGGATTGAATGTTTACATTTCATTAACTGACGTGTAGTCATTTTAGCGAGCGCATATGTCGTATACCTTCCACCATTAAGTTGATTTAGATATCTTCTACACAAGTGTGGTTCACGTACGATTCTACATTTTTATCTGGATATAAATTCTTTTCACCCGATGTACTATGACCACCCTTTCACCTGAACATCAATACAGAACAGCTGTTCATTATATGTTTTAAATATTGATTATAAGCTAGCGGCTGACAAGCACATTTGTTCCATATTTGTTAAAAATGATTCCATGTAGCTAATCTTTGAGTGCACTCGTTTCTTGTTACGTTTTTGAGTTTATTACGATGTTAGCAGACTCCATGACGATGGGCGTGAATGCGTGTAATGTTGGCACAGTTTTACTTATCGCAGGATTAATTACAATCCCATCTGTTGTAAATTAATCCGTTATCGTATAATCGTCCACTTTGACTCAGCTCACTCTTTTATGTATACGTTTGCGTTCTTTCTGTAACTGCTTAGTCACGTCAACCTGATATATGGAAATGGACACCAGCAAACGACACTTGCGTTTCGTTGACTACACAATTCCAAGAAGTTCTGTTGATTTTATATTGATGCTGAGGCTACATATTAAGTAACTCAGCTTGTCACATCAACTGTGCGATTCGCATGCAGTAGCTTGACTTTGCGGCATGCCTGATTTCAAAAAATCAGAGTGCAGAGACATGAAGCTACGGTGGCTAGACCGGTTCTAGCTACATTCAGACATTTCTATTATTATGTTGGCTTTCCATACGAGTACATGCACGCAGATCATATCACGGCACCTAACGGTGTTGGCGTTGTCTCCCGGGTTGAGCGTAGTTCCGAAATGTTTCCTAATTGTTCAAAATATCACTGAATCATACGTGCATTTGAAGTTTACAAGAGACGAATTAAACATTAGCTGATTGAAATAAATAAGTTGTTGAACTCGACATTACTATGTTGAAGTTACTGGCCGAAGTTCAAAACTAAGGGTAATTAGAAGATAGGGGTTATCCTCTTAAGACTTGTTTATCTTGTTTCCAATACATCAAGTGACACAATGTATTAGGAAACTTGTTTACACTTCTTTAGTGCCTACGGATACAGTTCAGAAAATTTCGTCAGGTTTGCATAAAGGTAAAAGTTGGCGACTACTATAAATCATATAGTTCGCCCTCAAAAGTCATCTTGTAGAAAGACCATATAATTAAAAGTCTGAAATGCAATCCTTAACACTACTTTACGAGAAATTACAATTAAATGAAACTAACCTTCCGGCCACGAATAGAATATACTAGAATGGCGACCGAGCGGATAAAGGCTACTGCTAGTGATTCAGAATGTACTGGTTGGAATTCCAATCAAACTGTGCTTAATTATTTAGCCCGGCTGACGGTAAGATCAGTCATAGGGTGTCGTATGTAAGTCGTGCCTCGTGAAGCACCAAGATAATCGACATTTCATGGTTCATGCTTCGAATCTGAACGTTCAAAATATTGCTATTGAAATATTTCATGACTATCTCCGAACAGTCGATGAAAGGTCGCCTTCTGTCTCGAAGACCGTTTATTTCACTGTTTTGCTTTTCGGAATGGCGTTGAGCTTATTGACTGAAATTGCTACTGTGAACAACTTACACAAGCAAAAATCTCTGTTCTGTAGCAAATCGTTCCGCTTGTATATTCTTTCACAAAGGAGTATATTAATTCGCGCATTAACTGTTTGCAAACATAGTGACCTGTTATTCAGTGAGATTTAAAGAGTCGTATTCCATCAATATGCGTTCTACTTAAACTACGGTGATATGCTGTGAATCATGTCCCCATGTTACCCAGGTTTATTCGTGCAACTTAAACGAGACAAATGCTGTATGGCTTTCCTAGTAGGGGAATTGCGATACGCATAAAAGTTATTCACAAATTCGAAAACCAGGTGCGTGTCCAGAAGGAAAAGAGGTGTGTGAGGCTTGTAGACTGCTAGCGGTATGCTGCACACAAGCGCGTGTCTTCCTGTAGATCAAAACAGACAGTGTGCACTAATATCCCAGTTGTATCAAAACCATGTTTCAGGGCCTTGGTACCAATTTCGAAAAGAAATTTTCGAGGAAAAAGCGAGTCGTTAGATCAAAACTATAGGTCTAGGGTTCGGGTAACACGACATGGTGTCCAATTCATGAGGGAGAGTGCATCGAACCCAATCGGCTGGGATTTAGTTAACGACTGTTCTTCCCTAGAGAAGCATGACTTCAGACGTATGTGCAACCGGTAGATCTCGATGACATTTGAAACCACTAATAGATACACTAAGAACACAGAGGACCTCTTCTGTATCTGCCCGCTTTTGGGAATTGAAGTAGCTGCAGACGATAGCGGCTGTTACGTTAGGCAGATCACCAATTGAGTAGAAGCAACCAGCGAACGTTAGGTAATGTGAAGTACGAAGCCTTCATATGATAAGTAACAACTTCGAAATTATGAATATGATTCACCCATCGCTGCAAACGCTATCCTCGTCCAGTAGCAAGTCGGGTTTACAAACCGACTCTTAATGAAATTAGTTGTGTACCCACAGCAAAGGTGTGTTTACAGAATATCGGTTGATTGCAAACACACCACAGGCTTCGAACAGATCAGACTGTTCAAAACTGTTGGTACTGTGGCATGACCACTTGTATGGTTGATGGAGAGACAATGCGAGCATGGTTTGTCGCATTCATACTACTCACCTCAGTCTAAGCAACAGAAAAGAACGTTTGTTTTCACTTGAATGTCAGTTTGCCATCTCAGTTAACCCGAAATTCTACTCTTCAACTGAAAATCGTTTTTACAACTACGCGATCTTTGCCATTTGTTGAACTCCTCCTTAGAAAACTGTTCTGTTTAGTAGTTTTGAGACGACTCACTTAAACAGGGCTATGTTCAATACGTGTGTATACATTAAATATGCAACTGCTTGCGTTCCTTGCATTGCCATTTCCGGTTTCGTTTTTTTACCAGAGCCACTAGATTCAGATTAAATAAGTTATAGCTTTTCGAGGCTGCAAATTCTTGTCATGGCTGGACATCGAACGCACACTACACTTTCATAAAACAATCGTCTGACCAATAGATCACTAATTTCATAATGTATAGTTGATTTCAGTTCCACAGGTTTCAATGTAAACTGAATTTGTTGATGTTGGCATCGTGGATGCTATCCACTAGTTTACCGGCAGCTAAACTCATACCTCAAGAACAATTCTCCTAACCTGAACGGTATCCTTTCTAAAGCCTTGATTCAGGCATCTGAACAACTTACTGCCACAAGTTAACTACTATTTACGTGGAAGGACACTTAATGAACGGTACCCAACAGCTGGAGGTTAGCAGCCATAAAACATGTTGTCGAAGATGACAAGCAAAACTTACTCACCATCCATCCGCCATGTTATAGAACCTTTTGAAGTATATAGAAGCACTCTTTTTAGACTCACTCCATGAACATTTTTTTTATCTTATGCGGCACGGTTGTTTGAAGAGCGCTTCATGCTACTAGTTGCTGACCCCTAGCTTAAAGCTGCTGATTAACGTGTTGACTGATGTCACACCTGGAATTCACCAGAGCATTTCATGGAGTAGAGCCATTTTACTCAGCCTGCCCAGCCAGCCCTGAATACAGGACGATTTTCATTGGATATATTCTTGTCTTGTTATTATTTTCAATATCATGGGCTCAAGCCATCATTGTTGACTACCGGTTTGAATTTAACCTTGCACTTTCTATTTCATCTCCTGGTCAACTTCCGCATATTATCTTTGTTGGCTAACTTAATTTTTAAGTAATCTCCCAGATGAATGCCGGCGATATCACAACCTGACGTTTTGTTAATACAGACAAGATGTCACGTTGCGAAATGACCTTACTGTTCTGTTGAATGGGTCGACGATGAAACGGCTGAATCTTTATTTTGGTAAATGTGACGTTATGCGTAGTAATGTTAAGTAGTAACAGTTTGAATTCGATGCAAATAGGACATAACTTATTTGATCTCATCAGTCACATTCGCATGGATATTTCAGTCAGCCGCTTGTAACTATTTGGACTAAATGGCATTCAATGGAAGAAGTAGCACCAAAGTGACGGGTTAACCCTCAAACTGGATCCGAGGTGTTTCAGAAAGCTTATTTTCACAGCCTGTTTGAATGACCTGGAGTGGGCTTCCTGGTTTTGTTATTTCATTTATTGCTCTATTCGGTTCCTTGGCTGGACTTAATCATCATGTATTATGTTCGTTCAGGTAGTGCATCTTCCATCCGCAGTTCAGCCTACCACTGAATAACTCTGATTCTACAGGTAAGGTCACGGAATTCCTGAACCCACCTGCGACCTAATTTCACCATGGGTTCTTCAAAACACTGGCCAAGTTATCAAGTGAAAACTTTCGGCCACATCTGTTTGTAAGTGACGTTCAGTTTGTTCGAGTGTCCCAAACGGAAACAAAGTAACCGTCTTGTTGTCTCCATTGAAGTAGGCTTGTGTAGAACTCGTCGAATTAAAATCATAGAAGTCATCGAACATGCTGGGCGAGATTTCGATTACCAAAAAGTGTCACGGTATTTTTGGTCAATGGACATATTTGTCGGTAGACCTGCAGCTCAGCTAGCTAGTTCCACTCTAGTTTGATGAAAATTGCTGGATAATGAATTGAACAAACTTAGAGATGGACAATGCGCCGGCTGTTTAACAGAAAGACTGTGAAGCGCTACAACGAAAAATATCTTTAATCGGAAGACAAAATTATAGGCCAAGCGTTTACGTGAACTTTGTTATGAAAGTGTAATTTCAACCTGAAACACTTTCTAAAATAGGCCGGTGAAAGGCTTATTTGAATGCAAGAAATTCGATCAGATAAGTAACGAACAATTGGAATGTTGCCAAATCCCCAACTACTCACCAGTAGTATGAGAATGTGTGGAACGTTTAAGCAGACAGTAGGACGCAATATTTTTGAAAACTGTTAAAGCTGAGATTAGTCCATTTAGGTAGTTTTGATGACATTAGGCTGTAGCTCACATTAATATGCTGAATATTCCGGTGTACGAAAAAGCAAAAAATACATTTTTGCTTTCATTTGATGCCTGTGTTGTGTGGCAACTCAATCAATTTTCCATGACTACGATTTTGACTATATATCGATAAAAAATCACTTGTTGCCGCAAATTGGTGTTTGGAAGCCATCAAATATTCAAATCCATGTCAAGCTGGTTTACAAGGAACTGGGAACCAACCTTATCAGCTGACAGTTCGTCATAATCTGAAGTTCGTAGATAATAAATTGAGATTTTACACTACTTTCCAACTTAAACTTAGGCTGATAACCAAATGGTACTTTTCTTTTCCCCTGATATAATTCAAGGATCGAGCAATTTAACGATGTTCTAGGTCGTTTACGTCTTCAATCGCAATGGGCAAGTATGCTTATGCTTTTTTACTTGTCCCGTTATGAGCGATCGGGATACAGCGTATATTCAATAATGTACACAACCCATGCGATTATGATTCGTCTACTACCCACTGACCCACATGTTCATCAACACGTTAGGTAAGCAGCAACAATTCTATTCAGCTCGACGCAACAGTTGCATGCCGATTTTTTTGTTAATGTGTCTCTCATTTTAGCAATCATAATTGTGTAAACATATTTTGCGTAAAATAAACCAGTGACCAGTAGATTCAAAAGTGTCTGTGCAAAATATATTCGTGGTCGCAATGTAACTTCTACACATAAGTGACATTCAACGCGGGGCACGGAATTCACATTGCGCAGTCTGTTGAACCGCCAGACGTAGTGTGTATCTTCAGGTCTGTGAAACACAGGTCTACCATAAACGCAGTAAATGATGTGATTATATTCTTTTATGCTTTTACCAACCGGTTCATTGTTCTTCGTTGATTTCGTGCTAGTGATTCATTTATTCAGTTTCTGAAAAATATGATAACACTTGCAAACGTAGTTGAGTATGCAAAATCTAATACATAACTGTGTATACTGCTGAAAAATGTTTACGCAGCATCATTTTGACATACGATAGGCTCACTCAGATGGAAGATAACCAAAACTGACCAAAGTGGTTTATTCTGGGAGGTAGCCTTTGTCTCTGTTCAAATAACCGTTCAGCGCATGAATACACTATAGAACTGACACCGACAAAGGTATGTTAAACTTTAATAAAAGAGGAGTGATTTTGCAGTCGTGACAAGTCTTTGTTGCTGAATGCCATACAGTTGCAGTACGTTTGCCTAGCTATAGCCCACTTTTGTTTGTTGGATTCGGAATCTCTATCAGTAAATCTTCAGTGGCTGCAATCATGTCTAAGCTTAACCGATGTGGAGCTTTTACCGCATTAAGATGACTGGTATTGGCTGATGTTAGCTGACACGACTGAATATGAAAAATAACGGCTCGTATCCTTATCATTCAGCATATATTTTGAAAACAAAGCATTTCAGTTGAGCTTCGCTCTTTTTAGCGCTTGTTAGTAGTTCTAATAGTTTTAGTGGTGTGGTTAATCAACAGGTTCATTGGTTTTCGACAGAAGACCACTGATTAGAACTAACAGGATAATTACTCCGTCTTCTGCAAGCGATCGGACAAGCTGAGCATAACATTCAGACTACTATGGCTGAGCGTTTGCATTTGATAATTTGATAACAATTGGCATGAGGTAAATTAAGTATTGTTCAGCGTGGTTATATTGTAGAGATTTTTCAGTGGTTCAACGTTCGGCAGTGTCAATCGTATGCACTAATGGCAAGCTCTAACAAAGTGAAACCTTGAGCCTAGTGCTTTTTTGTTAACGGTCTAATATCGACCAAAAGATTTACTTTCTACGTTGCCGATCGTGTCATACTGGGGCTACTAGATTCTTACTTAGAATATCAGTTTACTTTCAGCTGCGACAGGATTCACACGATAAACCGGCATGAGGAAACTCAACGGTTATGGAGAACCGAAGTGTTTTTAGCTGTAAAATGCGTCCTATATATTGGTCACATTGATAAATTCCCCACTTAGTTAACCATATGTACGTTACCAAAATGGAATGTTATTTGTGTCCAGAGTGTCAGTGTTATTCGGCAGACATCGTCCGACATTCTGGATTCAGAATATGCCTCAAGACCAGCATTATGTTGGTGGTGTGGACATCCACAATCTTCCTATGCATAGGCAACGCAATATATGAGTGTCTTTGTTATGTTTGTGCTACATAATGACAAGAAGTAATAATATTATATGTTGAGCTTCTGAGTATAAAGGAAGTGTTAACATCTGGCAACGTACAGGTAGTAAACCTTTCAAAACTATTCTCAAATTTTGCACTTAAGACGACTTTTCATCGACTTCCAGCAAAAGCGACTATCATGGAATTTAGGTCAACTCACGCTAGAGCTCATCACTAATGAGCATCCGTTGTTACATTTGCAACTCTAATCACGCTTCATTGTGACAGCCGTGTTGAGCGCTATGTCAACAAACGGACAGTTGATACGGCCAAATGATCAAATCAGGACGTTCAACAACTTTTGCTTGTGAGTAGGGACCGGATTACAGGTTAGTCTCGAGATGAGAAACAGTTACAATCTGCTGGCTTTATTCAGTAACACTACGGAGTTCTCAATCAATTTGAACTGTCAGATGCCATTGACCCTGTTGAGCCCTACTCAACATTGTTTAGACGATCGGAGATATGATATACGAACTGAGTTATTCTTTTTGCTAAGAGTATTCCAAAACATTTATGGTAATGCAAAAGCTGGAAACATATGTGAGTAACGTGCAGTTTGTAGGGAGGAAGTCATCTCACTGAGACAGACAGACAGTTTACCCCATTGTGTGCCCCCGTAGTCTACCTCGACGTGATATTAAATATAGTTTGCAAATGTGCTGAGGAATGGCATGGGTAATCGTGATATACAGTTGCCTTATAGCTCATAGATAGTTAGCTCATTGTCCGACCAAAGTTATAACTAAACGATGTACCAATTGATCTGTTAACACCATACCCATTTTTACGCACGTACTCATTTGTGGACAGTTTATGGTATATCGAGAAGCCAAAATAACAGCTTCATGCCAGTGCAAACATAAACGCTTCGAAGTGACTTAAGGTAAGAACCAGAACGGTCGGTTTTTCCCCACTTCATAATGTTTCTAAGTATTTAATTCAATATGTTGAGACTACTGCCAAACGAAGAAAGCTGACCCAGTGATTACGCTTGAATTAATCAGCATTGAGTACATGCTATAGTGGCACTGGATTGCAATGACTCTCTGGTGTGTGGTCCACAGAAAAACAAGTGTTATATACGGAATGGACCCAA
Organism: Paragonimus skrjabini miyazakii; assembly: GCA_014338405.1. Taxonomy (NCBI): domain Eukaryota; kingdom Metazoa; phylum Platyhelminthes; class Trematoda; order Plagiorchiida; family Troglotrematidae; genus Paragonimus; species Paragonimus skrjabini miyazakii. Next base: position 262,910 of record JTDE01000353.1, read on the forward strand.
CATTTCACTAAATGACAATTAGGATAAACTGAACAGACCCTCAGATGGTGAGAACGAACTAAACAAAGCTCAAGCTCTTGACCCTATGTCACATCTGCCGAATGACATCTTTATAATCGCAGTTGTCGCATTCCCATAGAATTTCCAGTCGGCCCCTTTCAAAAAGAAGCACTAGACTCGAGTTTCG
>JTDE01000353.1:264039-279386 GCA_014338405.1 Paragonimus skrjabini miyazakii
TAAGGTTTGTGACCAAATTGCTGCACGGTCACCACATGACCGGATGGAATAGGGTGAAACATGCTAAATCTCATTCATGTAAAATCTCCGCCGTCACAACTGTTGTTCATAAGACTGTTGGGTGATCGTTCACAGAGCTGCGTTGTAAAATGGAAGGCAGTCGGTTTGATTCACTAATCACGTTATGTCCACCTGATTAGTTCAAAATCAGACGAAGTCGTTCGTGGATTGTCGATTTTCAGGTTAGCACAAAGAAACTTGACAAACGCAACTTTGGGCACTTGCAGCCGTCGCCGGTATAAATTAGCAAGTGAGGGCGGACTGTGTCCATCCATCGCAACGCCAGGAGGAAAGGCTACAATTCATTTACAAACGGATGTTTCCTTCCTTTGAGAGCGCTTCCGTTTGAGGGGACAACCATACACCACATTTGAAAACCTGAGTCTATCGCTGACTGTTACGCACTAACCAACTGTATAAGCTCATAATGTTTTTTGTAACACAAAATCTACAATACCCACAGACCTTCGCATTGTGAACCCTACACTGACATCGTTGCAGTCAAGCGTTTGATCGACTGAATTTGTCACAGATTTTTGCATTTGAAATCCCAAGATTGGCAGTCAGTAGATTAATGTAATTTTGAAGTGCTATTAGAAAGTAATTTGAAGAGGCGCATCATAACCAACACGATTAAAACATTTCAGACAAATGGAAAATGACTATTTACTGTCATAAAGTGAAATTTCACAAGGCAAATAATAAATCGATACAAACACATAGTGGGCCTCCCTCTTATGTGGTCAGATTGGCGCAAAAACTTACATACTTGGCAAAATCTTTCTGTGTGTTATCACACTGCCATCTGCATTCATCAAACTCTGAGAGCTAGGTAGTAATTACAACTCTGGTTGTGTATAACTCGTGACTGAAACATCACACAGGGAGTAAAATAACTTAAGCAGACAGTGACTAAATACATAGACGGTTGGCAAACGATCCAACTTGTTATATTTTTGAAGATTTACAAAACGTGCTAATATAATTTAGTGGTAAACAGACGCTGACGAAGATGGAGTTTTCAAATTTGTCTCTCGTGTTGATTTATAAATTCTGTATGTCCAAAACGCATAATGAATAGAAAAAGTACAGCTTTACTGTCATAACTTTGATGCGTGTTTTTGTTACGGGCCTTATCAAACTGTTGATTGCAAAGCGATATGCGGAAAAAGCATAATGAGTTATATGTTCATTCAGACGTTAGGATTATCTCTTTTGATGTTCGAAGGTTACAAAAATAACCAAGAAATTACTTAAGTGAAGTGAGTATTTTGATTAATGCGGAATTATAATACTTCGCGTGACCAGCCACTAACTGCAGACAAACCCTTCCGTGAATCAAACAGAACCATACTTTCCGTTCTCAAGGGTTTTGCAAGCAAAACAGTTTACAAAATACGCGTCAGGGATCATCACATCCCATAGTGTCAACGAAACCGTAAGTTATATCTCTCATAACTAATTCTGATGTCACCACACCCCTATCCCAGAATGACTGTGTGTTACATTTGTATTAAAAACCTACTTCCCAAGGTTGTATGTATTCATCGATGGTTGGATAGACGCATGTGTCCCTCACTACTTATATAAAGCATTTTCATCTGTCTCTCGATAAGTAAACAAATTATACACGACGACCATTTACACCAGCTGAACCAGTTGCCGTTTCATTGGAATCGTTCAATTACATCGACCGTCAACAAAAGACAGATAGAAGTAACTGCGCGATATTATACTCTGATAAGACTTCTACGTTAGATTTACCTGAATCATTCGGCTTTGTTTTGTGCATGGTAACGAAGTTGCTCGATCATCTTGTTAAGAGACAGTAACTGTATTTTCATCTAAACCCCATAAGCCAGCGAACACCACCACCGAGACAGATAAAAACCTCCGTTTTGCTTACTGCATCATCGCCTTTACATTAGGCTCATTAGATGTATCATATCTGAACGCACACAGGCTCTTCTTCCTCCTTCTTACACTTTTTTCATCCCATGTCGAAAAGATAATAAAAATCTTTCTGGGGATCATTTTGCGCAAATTAAGGTATGCTTGAAGTAAGTGATATTGACCGGATGCTGAATGAAGGCTAGAAATGTCGTAAACTGCAAATCAGGCACAAATTAGTCTACCTGTCACGTTGCGATAGATATTTTTATCCTTCTGACAGAAACAGTCATTTCGGCTTAGAGCTTGTCAGTGGTCCATATCCTAGCTACGACCGGGTGTAGAATTCCGAAAACGATTTCGTTAGCCAACCGTGTTTAACACCGCACCAATTATCTCATAATAGGTAAGAATGAGGAGTCAGTTGCATGCGCTCAGTTGCATTTGCTTTTGCTTTATGTTCGAATTGACCGATTGCTTCCTGAGCGGACACGGTAAACGCCACACCCATCGCAATCAATGACAACATAACCAAGGCTGACAAAGACGTACACAGATGAAGAACTCTAGCAAGAGCGGGACTCGGTCCGTGTGATTCTTCTCTAAATGGGCTGACTGCTTATTCCATATGGATCATAAAGCTATCGTTAGCTATAAACGGTATCCAGTTGATCTCAAACGAAATTCTGTCACTTGGCGGGAGTATTAGTATCACTTTGAGGTGATCTTACGGAAAGTGCATAAAAGAACAGATATGTGGAATTCCTAACGTCCTTTACAGATACTCGCATCATAGGTGAACAAAATCACGTGTATATGTAAAATGTTTTAATTGTGACGAGAAATCGGATTGTGAGCAGTATTTAGGAGCGTGGTTTCTACCGAATCTAACACAACGAAACCGTGTTAAGATAAACCCTGGAGAATGGAGCGAAAAATTTAACAAACCACCAAATATATTTCATGAACATTTGAATCCCATCCTGACTGTTTACTCTTCACGTAGAAAACTATAGTCGACAGAAGGTTCAAACAGGAAAACGTATCCAACATGCCGTCAGCTTCTTACAAGCATTCACCGGTTGCGAATTAATATCAAATTTGTCCAGCGGAAGTCACTATAAAATTTCATTTTCGTTGAGTAGGTCTGTAGGATGTCACGTTCTGTGTTGTGGCTAGCTCACTATCCATGATGTGATCAAAGAGAGAAAATGCTGGGAAATTCTGATCTCCTGCCTGATCTTACCGTTCGCAATGATACTAATTTGTGTGGGCCCTATCGTCTTCAACTTGATGTTCTTAATTTCATATTCAACAAAATGTTCTGCAATTCTTACACATTATAAAAACAATAAAGATGGACACGGCGTTAACCAAAACAGTGATTCATATTCATAACAATTTTCAACAGTAGGCTAGAACTGCGTATTAACCAGTTTCGAAAGCATCTTTCAGGCAGAAGCAACAATATATGGAGGTAACACAAACTCCAACCCTGACGTAATCTTCAATAATGAGAAAATCAAACGACAACGGGTAAAAATATGTCGTATCTGAACATACCTGCTACACGAGACATACTAGTCTATTAATCTTATTCCCAGTAGTTAATGACGAATCTCAGAATGGCTGTTGTTTGCATAATTGCTGTTTCAGTACTCACATGATCCATTTATATTTAACTGTATTCACGAGCTCAACAACAACCCTAATCCGGATTACACCGGATTATTGGCAGTGTTTGTGCCGAGAATGGGTTACGAGGTAAAAACTGTAGATGCAGTAAGATCTAAGCATGTCTATGGGATTTTACTGCGTTATCAACATATGGCATACTGACAGTCACTTACCGCGAGTGATTCAAGCGTGACCGTCACACACAATTGGGACTAATCTACGGAGAATAGAGTATTAATTCGTTGATGCGTTCTATGAGTTTTCTGACATGTCAAAAGTGAGCGAACTTCATATGGACAATAGCTGGAGACAATCCTTTGATGATCGGTTGCTTCAGATAGCAGAAATTTCTGACTTTCTGAATGAGGTGAAAATTGATTTTAATTTTACGAAGCGAAAGAAGCAGAAAACTAACGTCAACTGGTTTCACAATGACCTGCATTCTGTTCATATGGAAAGGTCGTATCTGGTGACTCACACTGTTTAATTCGACAAATATCGTTTCACAAAAACTTTAATCGATACATACAATCACTCATGTGATGCATCTTTATATCAGGATTGATCCCGATTCATTCAGACCCGATTGACCAGAGACAGCTAATCTCAGTACACCCCCCTATTGCACACCATCCATCATGGGATAACTTAATCCGACATCAGCAGTGGTGGCGGAATAATGTGAACACTAGTCACAGAGCCGCAACATCTCATGTCCACGTCCGCACATTGTACAAACTTCAGGTCACACAACGTCATTCAGTGGAGTTCAGTAGGAAATGCTCGTGGCTTTTGTTTGATTAGTTAACTTACCAATGTGGTACTCAACATTAAGTGAGACACCTAGTAAGCTCACTTAACAGTTCGTATCATCTATCCCTCCGAATATCCACTGAACGATTGCTCGGCACCATACATCAAAGTCGACGTATATAAGTCAGTTCGTTAGAGCGGCATAGTTTCAAAACTATCCATTTGTCGCGTGAGTCGACAACTTATCTATCAACAGAGTTTGTATCACGTCCATTGCACAGACTTATAGCCGCTATTTTTCGGGAAACCGTATACATCAAAATGACTCTGGTTTGAAATGAATTATCCGAAGATGAATTATATATGGAAGGTAGTTGTTGGGGAGGAATCGACCTGGACGGGGGTATTCCAAAGGACTGATGTTCATCGGGTGTCTTACCTGGGATGAGTCGGTTAAATTGAATTTGGCCGACACCCTTCCACTGTACTCTCAATTTAATGGTATGTTTATCGCTGGGTTCATCCAATGTAGATTACATGAACTAACATCGTGAACGGCGGACTTTGTGATGGAGGCTTGCCCCCAGGGGACCGTCAGATCACGACAAATCGTTTACAATGGAACGGATACGTTTGTTTGTATCTGATAATATCAACGTGTTTGTGAGTGGCACGAAACAACGAACCGGTTTGATGGTTCTAGAAATTTGCTCAGTGAACAAATTGTAGAATAACTAACTGTGGAGCACCTATACTCCGAACGGATTTCAAACAACGATAGGTATAGTCTACTTAGCTATAGCAAACGCGCCACCAACTGAACTATGGAATTAATCCTGAGGCTCAATAGTTTCGCATTTGGTCTAGACCGTCCATCGATTTCATTGTCTTACATGTATTCGGTTAAAAGATCCGAAAGTCCATCACACAACCAATAGTTGGTATGCCAATTTTATAACTTGTTCATTAAACAGCAAATCGTCTAAAGTTTTACCAACCAGTAATAAACCGTCGTCATCAGGAAAATGTGAAAATGGGTACCAAATGTGTTGAGTTAAGATGGATAACGGAGAGGGTGTATGGGGTATCTTTAAAAAATGAAAAACAGTTTTGGTCGCTGGAGAGAATTCAGCCGAGGCCCAGATTTTTCACAATTGGGTCACATCTAAAATCATGAATGAGTCAAACTACCTATTAGTAATAAAATTTCTATGCTATGTCGTTGGTGGATTCCGGCGTAAACTGTTTGGAAAATCTTGCTGGAGCATTCGATCCCCTAAATCATTTGGTAGATTCCATATGAAACAGTGTTGCAAGTGATTGACAGAATCCGAAGGTGAAAATTTCCAGCTCTTAGCATGTTTAGTAAACCAGCTGTTAGAGCGCTAACCGCGTTTCCAAATGGTGTTTCTGTTGTTGATTCAAATTCAGCTAAAGCCAAAACTTTTCGCAATTGGGTTCGATTTCAAAAACGTTTTTTTTAAAACTGGTCATCAATGACGAAAACCCATCATTGCATTATTGTCTAAGCATTAGGAAAAAAGGGTCCTCGTACGGCTTACTTCGAACGTAATAAATTTTTCCTGAGGATTAGCAATTTTGGAAGGAGGATCTCAGGAATAAGGTCCAGACTAGACAAGCGATCGAATGGTTACGGGCGTTGAGATAACATCACAGAGAATTCCCCCAAATTCACAATTAATCAGAACGTTTCATACAACCCAGATTGGCCAGGCGAGAGGTAACAGGAATTATGATTCAAAGACAAAACGTGTTACATCAAGAATAAATTACCCAAATTTCTCGTAGGTGGAAAAATAAGACTGACGTTTCCATCCTCGCGAAACGAACACAAGAAATCGGTTGCATTGTGGGCTGAAGAGATTCATGTACTCAGAAGATGTTACCAAATGCGCTTTGCTCACAAAATGGTGTCAGAAATGTGCTCCTAGGAACATTCTAGCCAAAATTGCTACACCACTCACCTGTTGTATATCGGCTTTTCATCATAATATTTGCAGTAAACGCTTCAGAAATATGTCATGTGATTTATTTCGGTCACCAAAATACTTCCCGAATCATCAAGTTAACAATTGGTTATTGTATTTCGTAGCTATAATTTAAACAACATTTCGCTAGAGTCAGAATTTAGGCAGGTTACAAGTGTCTAAATAATGTGTTTTCTCTTATAAAAGTTTCCAACAAATTCGAAGCGTTTCATATAGCATTTACGTATTGCGAGACTTTGAACATTTTATACCATATGGTGAACGATCTTTAGCTTCGAGCAAGCAAGGATGTGCACTTGTTCCATCCACAGCAATATGCCGTCCACTGCCTGTTACACAACCGTATTGTGGACTTTTCCAATGAGCACACTATCCACAGTATGCCCTCAATCTGTAACCAAACTACCGGAAGAGAATGCTCACAAGAACGGCGCACTTTCATCACAATTGAATAACTTAATGCCAAGTTGTGCAAACTATCTGCTCACTAACCAAAACCTTGATGCGAAATAATGATGAACTCGTTCGCTAATGCAAAATAAACCGGTCCCGTGTCATTTTCAGCAGAAAAACAACTGAAACTTACTGGCGACAATAGTGTAAGTGCCTAGTTCACCATTGAGTATATGAGGTTATATTTAACCATTTGAATTCTAAGAAGCAAATGCGTATTATAATATAAAAATGTTTGCAAACTATAAACATCTACACCAACTTGACAGCAACTGTTAACACTAACTAAATGAGGTTCAGTCAAGTTGCTATGAACCTGAATGATTCGCCTTTATATTTGTCTCAACAACCAATATTTCATCTCCAGTGTGAACCCTATTTACAAAATGCCGAGGCGCGTGGTGGCACGAAGATTTCAAATGACTGAATTGCATGGCAATTAGATCATAGTGACCCTTGTATGAACAAACTGATTAATGGATCAATCCACATTTGAAATAGAGAGGTATATGCCTGACTGCATGTCGAATTTATTCATTCATCATCACGTCCTACCAAGCATGTGAGTCAGTGCAGAATACTGATAACATTTCAAGTATGTCACTCATTATGTCGGATTGATCTAGAAACACACAAAGGTACGTTTTATGTGAGAACCATTACAACGTACGAATGCAGCAGTGATGTCATAAGCACAACATTATATGACAGAATCAACGCGTGCATACGCCGAAGATCGCCGACGAGACGAAACACATAGATAGTGCCAGTTTGATTGGTGTGGTGCTGGCAAAACAGATGGTCAATATGTCTAGAAATGATCAAATTGGAAGGATAATTGGCGCATATAAGTTTATATGCCCGAGTGTTCAGATGGAGGTCGGAGCAGGAAACACAGCACCCGCACTGATCTCTGTTAATCAGTGTAAATCCAGCGAACCGTCATGTGTGTTGCACGGAAGTACAGTCGTTATCTTTACGGAAACCAAACGCTTACAAACGAATTAAGCCAGAGGTGAAATGTCCCGTGAAGAAAGATTCGTGAATAATAGCGGACAGGGAGAAATCGACATGGATGGGAGCTATCCGAAAGACTGATATTCATCGCATGTACTACGGTGACATCAAACTGTTGACACCCTCTGACAATAGATCATTCAGTGCGTTCTCGCTTTCAGGACGAAACAGCTGTTCTTTCTATCAGTTCAGTCGGCTTAATTCATCGTGGATTGATGCAAACACAACATTGAACCGGAGAAAATAAACTTGATTGAAACACATTATGCACTCCGTGGGATGAATAGTCAAACACAGTGGACTTGGTCAAAAAAGGATAACGCCACTAGTGAAGCCGCTATGTAACAGCAATATTGCTTGAAACAACAGAAGCATTTCGTTATCACAACCGTCAGCATTGAGCCCGCTCTTCAGCCTCCATATAATATGACAGTCTGAACTATACAAATAACTTCTTCCGACTGCTTATTAATCAGAAGTACTCCCTAATTTTCTCGCGAAAACTCTTGTTCGTTTGTAGTTAGATCTAACTGCTTCGGAAGGATTAGCAAGTTTTCATCTGTCCACTTTGGTTCAAAATGTCAGACACATTACATTCAAACCCACAATGTTAGCTGGACATAACGGACACGATAGTTTATAAAATATAACCATTAGTTTGTTGCGCATGACGAAGAAAGTGACGCGTGTACTGTATTTTTAGCAAATGGTAGTCATATGATGTGTATCTAAAATTAACAATGATGAACGGTTCAACAATGCAGATCAATTTGCACCGTTCTACTTTCCGCTAAACATTCAGATCCCATTGGGATAAACCACTGGAAATGTTTCCTCAAACTAAAAGAAAACTATAATATCCAACTCACCTGTTCCTCTCTGCATGTTGCATCCAATAATCCATGACCTCTCTTCTCATCCCTATTGGCATTTTGTCGTCGGACGTAATATTGTACCAATGGTGAATGTTTCCAAAAATAGAATTCTATGCACACAAGACACGGTTAGTCATGGCGCAGATTCAGCTCCATTAACCTCATCGTCGTTTCACGAACCAGCATAGAATTCTCTGTGGTGCTTGGTTTTAAAATAATGTCAAAACCATGAAATGACCATCAATTCTGCTGCATTAGGGCTCAGGTGTTCGTTAACTGTGGATGGGATGACGAGACAATTACATTCTTCTGATTAGAGGTATGCACGCCTCATTTGGAAATCCATTATCTTCGATGGCTTGCATATTGAGTAGCCATATTCGGTACCGATAACAACCGCGCCGTATGCTGTAGGTGGAGATGAAAATGTACCAAGATATGTCAGCTGAGTTGTTGAGCGACCAAAATTGTCTGTTCTGTTTTAGCCTCAGAAGGCATTTTTGATCGACTAGCGTAATGCGTCAAATAATCAATCCTAGCTAGTTACATAAATTTCTCGCAAGCATCGCCATACTCTTACTTTGAAGAACACCACTTCCAATATTCACCACTGACGACTTTTGGTCAGCAGGAACAGTTTCAAACAGACTCATTGACTGGATAGTCGTACTCGGCCATATCTGGCTCAGCGTTCGCATGATGCATTTTAGACCGCAAAATCCGAGTGAAGTAATTCAATTACAACCACATCACTCATCTACTGAGACAATCGCCTTTTCGCAAGGTCTTAAAGACAACAAACGATCCAAAATGCCCACGTAATATGGGATGATTTCAAACTATCGAGACGATGATGAAAAGAGGAATTGATGGGTTTTCGCATCTGAACGTGGAGCCAGTTAGAGCTGTGTTGATTAATTCATCTATAACCATTTCCTATTGCGATCAACTGGTGAGATCAGGCAAGACCCCGACAGCATGGTGATAACAGATACGTTGTGTTCCAGTTGAAATGATAGTGCGTAACCCTATCAATTTGTTCCCTGTTTAATATTTTGATCAATAACTTCGAAACCGTCGGTTGGCATTATGACGATTTGTGGATAGAGTTTTTGAATTCGACGAAACAAGTACTGGTTGTGTGAAACTTGTTTTTCAGTATACATTTGGGAGTTACAGCAATGTTCATAGCTAAATTACACTTGGGAATGACGGTTCACACATGTCTGCACGGGACTCATTCATTTTTCACGTGGCAAACACCTACATGATAAACTCAGAATAAATCATACACTCATCATATTTGGTTTGGAAAACAGCTTTAATTTCATATTATTTGCTAGAACAAAACGGTCATCTAAGTAGTACAAAAATTACCGTCAATCGACAGATCTTCGTGGTCGATGAATACAGTACCATGTCTTTTATCTCAACTAGTGTCTACTCACTTCAGTCTGTCACAGGGCACACAAAAATCTACTGTATCAGCATGACCGATGTTCACCCATCCTGCCGCGTGCATATAAGCGAGCCGGCTGTGCTCGCGTGGTCTCACAAACCATCTTCCTGACGTTTTCGAAGTTTGGCAACATTGAAATGCAAGGATGTAGTGAACTCTCATTAATTTGACTATAGAGCCTTCAATAATGACTCCGTCTGAATGATGCAAACGGTAAGATCTTACCAAATCTCTACACATTTAGCTCCACCTGGTAAACTTGAGGGAATATAGTAGACTCAACATACTTGGCCTGTTCCGAGAATTCAAAGTTTTGTTGTGTAAAACGTTTTTGCTTCAAAGCAGTAATGGCTACGTTACTGGACAAGTATATCTACCCAATGAAAACGGTTTGCATTCACAACACTAGTGCTGTAGCGTTCACAATCGTTTTAAAGCGCCTTTGCTGTTTTTATTTCCGATGCGCCAGATCCCGAACTAAAAGAGTTAAGCACTGATATCACTTCAGTTCACAGAAATTAATCATTCACTGTCGTCAACATTCACTCAGAATTTCAATCAGTGATGTTCTTTTGGAGGGGTTAATATGGAAAAGTGACATGCAAGGCGGCCGTTTTTACCCTGATTGCCCGTTACACTTGTGAAGCAAATCTGAACAACTTGGAGACACCTGGGTATAACGTTTTTCCAAAATAGGGATTCCAGCAACCGTTCTGCAAATGGAAACAACACTAACAAGCATGAACCAAACGCCCAATAAGCCACGCCCAAAAGTTACACGAACATCAACCAAAATGGCGCTAAAAACACGGCAACATGCTCTGTTGCACAATTCAAATTTAAACCATGCGCGCTTGCTAGCTTCGGTAGTACTTTAAGAAAATTACACATGCGGATGACCTGGAATAAAAATGATGAAATTGTAAAAATACCTAAAGCTTCGTGAAACTCTGTTTAGTAAAGTCATGCAAACATATACTTGCTGGGTCTCCGAAATATGAAAGATTTCACACTGTATATTAATGGTGGTTCATGATAAGCTATTGCCTGTAAACGCCCGTTGTAAGGTAGACGGTTCCCTGTCCCTCGCCTCAAATGTACCAAATTCCCCGTTTGTTGCAGGTTTGTAGGTGGTGTGGGATCCGCCATACACAGTTATACGCAATTATATATGTATATATACAGTTATATGAAGCTATCGATAACTGTTACACAAAACAGGAGGTAAGTATTTACGTCTTGAACTAAAAACCGTACAGCATTGATCCCTCTCTCTCATTTTCTCCCGTGTTATGGCTAATTGCTGAGAAGGAAATTTGGCTTTTTTAAAATGGCCTGAGACTAGCCTTCGATTTCTTACAAGGGCAGATGCTGTGATAAGTAATGGCTATATTGTTGTGGATGTCTGTTTTTCAGTCCGTAATTTTCACCACTAATTATATATCGTGCCCCCGATGAGTAAAGCAGAGAAACTTTGAAAGAATGGAAATCCGGCGATTAAGACTTACTCAGTTGATAGCATACGTGATTTATTTGTAGAAGATAATCCGTACGTTGCGGATGAAATACAACAATGCATAGTTTTGCCTCCTGTGGGCACGTTATAGTTCAGACCAAGGGGTTCAAACGTCATGTTTCAAGTGCCCGACTTTTCTGGTCAGCCAGGTCAAGAGATATCGAACGTCACTGGAGGTAAACGTTATTCGTTACGGTAGCTTGTATTCATAACCTCACTCCTGTTTGACAAAACCTCATTTATATATTTTGCGTTCATGTCGATTAGTATAATTTTTTTCATGAACAATCCTTGCCATGCTTGCAATGAACTGTAAGTCAAGCATAAGGCCACTTATTATGGCTGCCGATGATGATGTTGATGAGGAGAATCAATTCAAAAAGGCACCTAGAAAAACTGTACAATAAAACGTATAGCTCAACACTGTGAAACATCTGAGACGAGAGTACATCGTATTCATCACACAAATTTCGACACACTGCGCATCTAACTAATTAGACCTCACTACTCCAGTTATTATCAACTATCAGATTTTAACGACGAATGGTAAATGTGTACAGATGATGTTCCGGAAAAATCAGACTGTAAGTAGTATAATTTGGCATAACTATTTGCATCAGACACATGTTCAATCTCAGGACCCGGCTAATGCAAAATTGATAAACGAAGTGTATTAATCGTTGCCCACTCTGGACATCAGTAGTTATGGTATATTTTTTCAGCACCATTCTCATTGTCTGAGTTGGAAGTGTTCTTGATTGGCCCGAGGTGTTGTATTTTTGCAAAATTCGATAAGAAGCTGAAAACTGTAGGTGAAACTAAAATTTCACAAGCTGCTGACCTGATAACATCGTCCGACTCTGAACTAGAAAATCTGAAGGCGATATTATAACAGCTTTCCAAATTTTTCCCATATGAGAATATTACATTCAAACCATTCTGCAAGAATGACAGCTTGCTACACTAAGCTTATCATAGATTAACGCTAAAGTCGCCATTACCTTGCTTAAAAGGCACCTGGCAATATAAGACCTTAAGTTGGAGTTCATTCACAATAGAATGCAGCCTGCGTATTCCGGTCGATTGTCTAGCCAGATCTTAAAAAATATTCACACCGAAATCCTGCTTTTGTTTTGGTACATTAGTAGTGCATACGTAGACTAAGGTTGGGGTTGGAATAACGGTTACACATTCATGCGGCAACCTTGTCGAACACAGCACAATCACACTACCATACGGTTACAGTGAACCACTTTTGTTTGTGAACAAGGATCAGGTTGCCAGTTCGTCCTCAAAGGAACGACTGTTGCTATCTGTTTTCTCAGATTGACGATGACGCAGTTATGGCTTCTGAATCAGGTTGAAATGTACGAGTTCTTTGAACAATTTTTAAGTTGTGTCATCTTTACACTGAATATTGCGGACATTTACTGGTAGCCTACTCATGCAGATAAATTTTCCAGCTACTCCCTTCTAATCAGAGGGTACACACATTTACCAAACCTGAAATATATAATCCAGGCACACTTTTGTTATTCAGTTATGTCGAATTTTGTCTGAGCAATATGCAATAAAAGCAAGATTTGAGTCCGGTGCTGCTTTCGAGAGAGGCTGTTTGGAAAATCGATCAGACTGCAAAAGCTTAGAACAGTTGTGGGCAGTGTTCGGACAAACTCAGGCAAGTCCTCGACCACTCATGATTACTATAACAAATGGGATCTGCAGAACATAGCGAAATAAATTGGCTCTTAAATGTCCCATCTAAAGAACTTAAGAAATGTAGATTAGTGGTCGGAATTTCGGTGAACACATACAGGAAGTCACTACCGTTTTAATGGCTGCTTCCATGTTCTGATAGAATATTCTGCCATCCTTTTTAGAGGGAAATGTTATACACAGCCCCATTGTAGTTCATCCGAACCAACATTCATATCACCATAGCACTGCTCATTGTGTGAACAATAAAAGTGAATCACTAGTTACCATGTTTTATGATGACTTGTCTAAGCTCAGCAAAAACCGCTACATCATGACGTCGATTAAATGGAACTCAAAAGATGACAAATCGCACCACATAGCCAGTAGAAAGGAGGCAGATTTGAGTATATGGTTGAATATTGCCCTGGCAAACAAGAATCAAACCTCATCAAAATCTAGTAACGAAGATGTAGGCTTCAATTCCTTGTACGAGTTACAACTGTTCAGTAGGACACAAACCTGTTTTGAAAACTTCCTACTTTTTGAAACGATAATTTAAAAAATCAGCATTGTTAGTTCTGAGCAGCTTCAAGGATCATTTGCTTTTTCACGATGTATTTAATTAGGGAGAAACACCATTGAAAAGGAAGATATACAGTTAGACTCGTTGTCCCAGTCCTTCTGTTGATTGGCTGGAATCAGATTGTTGTAAAGGTGGGCACAATTAAATAGATTGTTTTACTACGGTGCTTCTTTTACCAAAATTCGATTCCATGCCGGGGTGCCAACCGGATCAGTCAATGCGCTGAAATGCCAGTTCGCTTGGTTTGTTGTCACCCATAAGTGGTTACTAACCGTGAATTGTTTGTTGGCCTCCTACCGATTAGTTTTTCAAATAGAGTCCTTCCACATCTTTCGTCACCGAGATATGAACCCCGGTCCACGTTAGCACAAGGCAAAAATAATCATCCCTGTTCAATTCGACTTCCTTTCACGTGCTAGCATTTAACCACCGATCTTACACATCTATCAATTTCCTATCCATGCAGTCAATGTTTTCATCTTGTAGACTATTCAAATTGACGCAAAGACGATTGACCGAGTCTGAATGTGAGACTTTTGATTTCCCAACGTCGCATTCTAGTACAGCTCATAGAACGCGTGTAGCGTTTGATCATTCCGACCCCACTGCTTGTATGGGTCTAACTGATGATTTCTATCCAGCGTACCTGTCGTTTTGTTCGTTCAAACTGAGAGATAGGCAGGGTTGATACATTACAAGCGGAAGGCAGTTTCAGCGAAACACATGTATACATTCTAAAAACTTATCAGTCACTGAACTGAGAAAATGGGTTCTCGCCGTTTGTAGTCCGTAATCAATCCCACTAACCTGACACTTATTCGCAGAACCTTCGCTGCCTCTTTTGTTCTATTGAACTAATGCGCCATTCAACGCAAAAGACTACTCTCGTCGAGGTCTACTTGCGTGATCGCTCACCTATGACTATGCTGGCCCCGTTGGGAAACCGTTGAGTTTGTTAGACGGGACTATCGTCGAGAACGATTAAGGTTTGCCTATCGCAGTTATTGCTGTATTTTCTCTGATAGTACGTTGGAAATGTTTGTGTCAAATTTGGTTAACAAATTTGGCATTAATTTTCGGGTTACACGTAACTCTAAAATCAGACGTGGATCGTTACACAATCCTTATCCATGAATTATTCTCATTAGCAGGGATATTGAAAGTATAACCTCACTCAACGCTCGAAGTTGCCTCGCACAGACTTGTGTGAACCGTCATTCCCAAGTGTAATTTAGCTATGAACATTGCTGTAACTCCCAAATGTATACTGAAAAACAAGTTTCACACAACCAGTACTTGTTTCGTCGAATTCAAAAACTCTATCCACAAATCGTCATAATGCCAACCGACGGTTTCG
>JTDE01000354.1:3003-48886 GCA_014338405.1 Paragonimus skrjabini miyazakii
TAAAATAGAAAGAGTTAATAGAGGTGATCAGCTTAGATGTTGCAACGATCCGTGTTTCGGAGAATTTACTATGAGATGAACACATTGGGAAATTTGAATAATTGGCGCGACCTGCTTCTGCCTGGAACTGTCATTGCTATTGTTTATAAGAATTGCGCATAAGATAGCTGTTCGGGAATATCGCGTATATTCAATGAATCGATGTAACTGCAATCAATATCATACCAAGCCTGGGGTGTTTGTAAGCCAAGTAATGCAGCGGGTCGATCCAGTGAGTCGAGTTTGGAACGAGGAAATCTTATGACTCGTTGTCGAGCAGCACCTGGGCATACAGATTAATTCGGTGGGATGACGAATGATGACGAATCAATCTTATCAGTGACAAATTGTCAGACTGTACA
This sequence comes from Paragonimus skrjabini miyazakii, assembly GCA_014338405.1. Taxonomy (NCBI): domain Eukaryota; kingdom Metazoa; phylum Platyhelminthes; class Trematoda; order Plagiorchiida; family Troglotrematidae; genus Paragonimus; species Paragonimus skrjabini miyazakii. The sequence continues at coordinate 3,405 of JTDE01000354.1, forward strand.
ACACAACACTCAGAAGAACATTTTCGCACTAATGACTGGTGTTTAAGTATTCCGTCTTCTTAAAAATAACTTCGCCAGGAATGTGTGTAAGTTCAAACTAACTAACACTGTGCAAGACAAATCTACCGGTTACCGAACAATGACTCCCTCATTGAAAAATTACAAGCAGTTGCTACTGTCTTTGCTCATATACTTCCCTTCGGACATAAATTTATCACGATCCTCATCCATAATACAGTCGTGTAGTATTGGATTTGGTTACTGTGTCCTAGAAAATGGTGTACCACTTTGTGTCTGGAAATAATCTATCATCTCAGATACGCACGAAGCTCCGGGTTCCATTAAATGTAACTCGGGCTATGACACACTGCGTTAGTCAAATCTTTAGCGATCGGTTTTGGGCGTACATCAGGTCGAGTGGCAACCTGTGTTGGCAAGTTATCAACATATTCCAAGCATATTAAATCATGAAATTAGATCAATGAATTTTGTAACTTCCACAAATTATTAAGAAGTTCTAGATTTCACTTCTGTCTTTTTCGGGTTTGCTGGCATTTGGGCCTGACAGCATAGAAATCTCAAACCTTTGGCTCATACTGGTTCGTAGTTATTGTCTAGCTCGATGTGCTTACTTGCCGATCAGGTGGATATGTACCAGGCTTCGAGGAAATTCTCTTGCGTATCTTCTGTTTGCTTGAATAGGGATTCCAACGATGCTCAAGTTGACTGTGCGTCCAATTTGATTATCGTGGACAAAGGCCGTTGGCAAAGCTAAACAATTGCTCAACGAAACAACAACCTATCGCTTACTCAATGCTAGTCTCACCACATAACTAGCCAACAAAATCAACACCGCATCAAAGGAACTAGAAGGTACGCACGAGATAAGCAAACAAGAACGTTGGAAAACGCAGCCGGATGATGCAAACATTGCTCAGTTCTATGGACTACCGAAAATACGTAAGGATGGTATACCACTGTGACTAATTTTATCCCTATATGGCATACCGACACATAATCTGGCCAAAGACCTATTCAATAAACTTCAATATTTTATCGGTAGATCAGAACATTCCATCAGCTATGCTTTGCACTTCTTGAACAAACCGATAAACGTCAAGATAAAAAGATATGGAGCGATGATTTCGTTTGATGTCACGGCGCTCTTCATTTCCATTTACTTCACCCTGGTCAAAAAATCGCTGCAATTCTCGTTGGAGGAAAAACCCGATCGAATAGGTCTTCGAAATCAGAAAGCATATGTAATTTCTTGGAACTATGTTTGCCCACAAACTTCAACTTCAATGGCCAAATCTATGAACAACTTAAAGGAACTCCAATCTGGATTCATCACCGAGGCAGTCATGCAGAGGCTGGAGAATATTGCATTGCCAAAGATCAAACCAAAACTGTGGATACAATGTACGGACGATTCATTCGTAATCCTAAAACGCTGAGCGATAGAAGGTGCATACAGACTACTCAACAACATCTACAACTCTTAAATCTATCATGGAGATTGAAACCGGCAACCAGCTGCTGTTCTTGAGTGTACTAATCGGCCAAAAACCAGATAGAGCATTGGAGACCTCAGTTTACTGGAAAGAAACACACATGAACGAACTCCTCAGGTTCCACAGCGACCACCCAGTCTGTCATAAAAGTAGTTGCATTCGAACTCTGTTTTTAAATGCGCTGAAACACTCTGAAGTGTCGTGGAACTCTGACTGTGTATGGCAATACATTTCGTTTCGTTGATAGTTCCGTAAAGTTTGGATCTCTTTCTTTTTGTGATATACTCCGTGTGATGACATTTTTTGTGTACCCGTTGTGAAGAAATACTCGGTACAAGTATTTCTTCACTTCAAAACAGCTTGGTACTTATCTGTCGCTTTACTTATATGCAACCGTCTGAAGCAGAGTCTGTGTGAGGAATGAGAACTTGCCAATAAACAACATATATCAGTTACTTACAAGTTATTTCAAAAGTATTCGACAATTCATGTTAAAATTGGGAAAATACGACACAAATAATTTTTTCAGTTTTCTTCGTTACGTCTACACAAATAGTGAAATACACACATTTTGCTTCGAGTTTCATGTAAAGGCTGGTAGATGCTTCTCTTTTTCAGCCGTCACTGTTGAGCAGAAACCCGATCTGACGGCCAAATACTAGGTAGACACTGGCTCCTATGCAAGTAGAAACGGTTTCACAACTGAACCGCTCCACAGGGATGGGTACAATTTCAAGAAGGATTGTGAAAGCTTCATCAAATTATATCTCCATAACTTCCTTCATGAGACCTCTATTAATTTCAGCCCGGTCTAGAGTTTATCATTCGTCGCGATTAAAGATTATATTATCGGCTGTAGCTGAGACCAAAACAATGTTTAAAATAACCTGGATAACACGATGACCATCTTTTGTGGAACATGTCTTGTGGGCAAGATGAACTGTACGATTCTAATACTATTGTATTCCGAGTTGCATGACTAATGGAATACAGTTCGGAAGCTACTGTTCCTAACATATAGATATACGGTTGCTGAACGTGGCTTTGATGTCAACAAATTGGCTGCCATCGAAAACGTGAAGAAAACGAATTGTCTGGAAGGTCCAGACAATACTGGTGAAATAAACCAATCCCTGTTCAATCAGCTACATTCTGGTAGTTCTAACCAACCATCTGGATGATCGTTGCATTGCATGGCAGTAGTTTTCACTGACTTTGTTTTTCACGTTTGCCGTTAAGTTAGTAACCATTGCTGTAGTGTGGTTAGTGGGGGCTTCAGAGCCTCAACAAACTTATGTCTTGATCTGATCGTTCGAACACGCAGATCGCATACTATTTCAGTATATCAGTCGACACTGTAAACTTACAGCCTCTCTCTTTATCATATTGCAGAACGATATGACAATTTAGATACCGTGTGTTTAACACGTAGTGGTCTGTGTTACAACAATACGACGAAACGTTAAACCGATGACTACAGGGGTGTGATTATGCACTACAAAATGAATGCACGAAGAAGCACCATTGTGGGTACAGGATTGTGATCGAAGTGACCATCTACAAATAACCAACAGCAGTAACACTCATCCCTTCGCTTTCTATTGAAGTAGGCATTATATTGATGTTGTCATAGTGGCAATTCCCACACAAAATTCCCCAGAGGAGAATACGAATTCTTCCGATCTCAAATAGGTTCTCGTTGAAACCTGTTTAGTGTAAAAACATCCAACGAGAGAACGCTTCGCTTTTGATGACTCTGCAACTGATATTGGAAAGGTGTTTAAATTGTGATCTTTTTGTACTGAAAGTAACACCTTAAGATCATTCGGTGTGTCACCTGTGAATCATTCATGCCTTTTCAACACGCATTCACATGTTGATATTACCATGATAAAAAAAGAAACATTGACTTTGATAGGTGTCTTGACTACAGCACCCTGGAGTAGCACAAGTCAACAATTCGGGTGTGTTCACATGTTCGAGTGGGTAATTGCGGTCAGCAATCACTAAACTAGAATTGACTCTCGTCATTCACTCAGACCCGTAAGGTAATCAAACCGCTATCCTAGCGCTGTTAGTAACGCAAATCAGGCGAGTTCAGTCGGGGTCACTGATTGTCAACAAACATTAATTCGAGTAAGTTTGAAATCACATTGTGCATATAGGAAGATTTTTTACGTACGACTTCTACCGTGTTTTGTATCCGTGTGATAAGATGAAAGTTTTAGAAATGATTATAGATACGAGAACGCTTAGCAAAAGATTGCTGCAAATCCAGAAATTAACGGGATAGATGCAATTTGAAGGTGGAGAGATAAGTGAGGGATGGAAATTTCTCCATTGAAAAACAACGTTCAAGTTAAAAGCAGTTTTTATAAAAATAAGAAGACCGTAGAAAGGTTAGAAGACAATGGAGTAAATTTGATCGATTTTTCAATGTATGAAACGTGTCACTTGGATATTTTATGTTACTTTGTAGATAATATCTTTGTCTCTTTCCTAAGTCTCACAAATTATGTTTTTAAGGGCTGATCCTCGTACCAGTCAAAGTGGATCAACGAATCGATGTGAGTAACTTGAGAGTGGGGTGAATATTCAAAATCCACACGATCACATTTTCACCATACGGAACATTTATAAACATTGTTATTTCAACTTTACGGTTATTTCTTTTGCAAGAATGAAAGCATACTAGATGAGGCATAACAGACATGGTACTTAGTCAAAGATGTGAGTGTATATCTAGAAAGATAGAAACGAAAAAGAATATCAGGATTTGGCAATAGTTTGAAGACATACATGGTTAAAAGTGTTGAACTACGATGGATTCGGTGGGTCTATAACAAGGAATATCTCTACAGTTAGAAAGGTATCTTATGGATTCAGAAAGAAGTTTAGGATCTTTAGCTAAATTATTAATAGAAATGTCCGGAAGAAGAAGTTGCCAGTGTGCGTCTGCATTCATGAAACGGTTGACTAGAGTGTTCTAAGTTAAAAACGACTCTGAATGTGAAATACAAAATTTGGGTGCTCACAATTTAAGAAAACCGTTGTTAGTATGAAAAGACCACATTAAATTGTGGCTCAGCGTGACGCCCAAGTATATAACTGAAGTGACCTCGTTTTCGACTTGTATTTCAAGGCAAGTGCCGAAAAGCTGTTAGTAGGCTATCTTTTTAAGACAGGAGAATAAAATACCAATACAACTGGACGCATTGAACAATAAACAACGTGCGTTAGGCCAACTGGCCAGTTTGAAAAGACCATTCTGTAGGATGAGGAAGTAAGAAGTTCTCGTATGTTGTGGTCTGATGACTATAAATCTACTGCACGCTCCAGCAAAACCGAAGCTTTTGGAATACTCACGAGGGAAAAGAAAAATGAAGAAAGAATTCTACTTTAGAAAACACTCGAATTCCTGACTAGTATTGAAGATTCTTGATCAGTTAAGTGGCTGGATAGCGTTCATTTGTGTCAAAGACACTCACCTGTTAGTTTCCGTAATTGGCGCACTCATTATTTTCACAGACGGAAGTCGATCAACCGTTTTGTAGTTGGCTTGCAAACTAGCAAGCATTTACGGCGGTCCCAGGATGGGGTTGAGAGATTACTTTTGTAAACCGATGGTCTCAGCAACCACCAGTGAATTGGTGGACAACTGATTCGATCTTGTTGGGTCTCATCAGCTTTAGGCAGGCCGTGAAATGGAACCAACTACCCGTAAATAAGTATCAGAATGACAATCACTGAGGCTAACCGTGCACGCTAGATTGTTGCACTCGTGTATGAATCCGTACAACATTCACATTAGCTACTCTTACATCTGTTGTAGATGAATGTCACCTCAAGTTTCAAATGACGACTTTTGTCACCCTTAAACATACTTTTCTAAAATGCGATTAAGCCACTAGTTTTTGACGTCTGTTGCTATGCCTTGAAGAATGCCCAGGCCTCGCAACCATATGGAAAGCATTGTTGTGTGATCAACATGCATGCCTGATGCTAATCTAAAATAAACTTTTTGCGCACGCTTCCGAGTAAGGCCACTGTCCGGTTCTGGGTACGGGAAAGTTCATCTGCTGATCAATTTGCCACCTACTGAGTTTCGTGGATTGCGGTCACTCAATGGATTGGAAGGGCAAACAGTGGGACAACATTAGTGTGCATAGAAGGCCGGTCGATGAGATTTACCCTGAGTGTGAGTGGGTTTGCTCTGTGAGTCACCGCCGTAGGCCCACAGGTAAGCCTGTGTCTAATCCAGTCGTTTTCTGAACGCGACAGTCAGTTTGTGTAGGGACTTTCCTTACTTGAGCTTCTTCCTACTTACGTGCCACGGCGGTCGATTGACCTAACCCACCCGCGTTTAGAATAGGCTCAGTCGTTCGATTACACACGATCCAGCTTCTGGATATGCTGGCACTCCGTGTGTCCAACTGGTAGATTTGCTAGCTGAAAAAGCGGTGGCATGCACTACTGCGGAAAACTTAACCTCTACCGGTTGTCTAGCTACACTACCCTTCGTTATCATAGCGGCAACAACACTAAGTCTCAATAACAAACAAACCAATCGTACTAGAATCCAGTAGATCGAATTTCGTTTGAAAAGCCATTGGCCAAACTGGATCGCACAGACAAACTTGAGAAGTGTGGCAATGTCTTTTTTATTGTATTTTTCCTACTGTTTTTGCTACAGATTAGTGTGGTCACTAATTGTGCTGTGTTTTGCTACTGGTTAATACGGTGTGCTTATGCCATTTCGCTTCAGCGCTCGGAACCAGCAATCGGGAATACTTCCGATCGGTTACTACAGCAGACGGGAACTCAAACTCCTCTAAGTCGTATACCTTGATATATTTGTATATCTGGCAAGTTTTCTATGTAACTGGGAGCAGAACTGCAGGCCACCCGGTCCAAAAGTGTAATCCGTGAAGGAAGTAGCCACTCCCCATGATGTACAACACACGAGCTGAGGCGCTGTCTTACTGGATAAGTGTATCCTCTTGCCAGGTCTCAGAAAACAAAAGGTAACCGAGTATGTCAAAATGTGAAAATAAGAATCAGCTTTCTGGTTGTCACATAATAAGATCGACTCAGACATCCACCGACAATTTCACAAGACATTAAGCATAGCGTTCTGAAAAAAACGAGCACAGTGGCCGTAAAACACATGTCCATGTGGTGAATAAAACAGGGTTTCAGGAGATCAACTCTTTTATGTGACCCGAACAGCAGATAATTCAGTGAGGAACTGTCAGGTAATTATCAGATCTATACGGTTATTCAATGCAATAATCATGAACACATGTGGACAGCTGACAGTAAAACTGGTCTGGAGTAACGCACCAGAAGGCAAGTAACGATTCTCCATAACGGGCCAGACATACCGGTGTTGTTTTTGTATGATCTTTTTAGTAGGATCAACTGGATTCGGTTACCGAATAAGTACAGTTCTGTCCACGTGCATATGTACGACACATCATTTGATGCGTGTGATCTTAAGGTTAGGTGCGTGTGTGTTTGCTTTCCTGAGCACAGCAGTGCACTAACAACGTGTCCGGACAGCTTGCGCGACAATATGGGTTGGGGTACCTATTAGCTGACCAACTGTGTACGTGATTAACACCTGGCTGTTCGGTGTAGACCAGAATACCTTACGCATACTGTACTTGAAGTGAATGGTTTAGTTGTTAAAAGTGTACCGTTCTTGTCTGTAGCTAGCAGTTTGTGTTCAATAATGCACATCCCATAAAGCTGATACGGTAATGAGGTGTCAGTTCACCAGAAACTGCTTTTTTAGTACACAGCCCGTCCGTAACATCCGCTATCTTGACAGTTTCCCTCGAACTGTTTGTAGTGTTTCAGGTTTGTTTACTTCGCTCTCACATCCTGGAAACCTGACGATCCCAGTTCAAGATCAGAACGTGTTGAACCAAGCATGAACATAGAGTGATATTCACTTCCAAGAGTGTCCACGTGTCGGAGACCCACAAACACTAGACACTGCAATAAGCTTATTTTCGTATACTGATGAGTAGTAGGGGATTTTGGTTTTCATGTAGATTGAACATCACCCACAATTGGTCGCAGCCCATTTTCAGTTGGCATTTAATTTGACCCGAATCTCAGTATGCCCCGTACTATCACCCCTTGGATAAGCATCAAAGTGTGACCTAGTCTGAATGACATGCAGTCATCAACCTATTATAATTTAGCTTAGAAAACTAGAGGAATGAACACTGTTGACCATGCGAATGTTCTAGCAATGTGCCATTCGGCCAGAACGATTTCTGCATCAATGCTACATACATGGGTATTACAGATGTCCCGATTGATAATGAGGTTGGCTCTGATTGAATCACATTCCAAGTTGGTTTATGGCCGAATCACGTGAGATCTAATTTGTAGCAGTGTAGTCAACACTGAAGGAGAAAGTTAACGATGTTTGTTTGGATAGAAACAAGTAGTCAACATGGTAGACAGACAATTGCCTCGGGACCACTGAAACGCAGGTACCGATTACCTTGAGACGAAAATAAGAAACGATCGATCAATAATCTTCAGACGATCAGAGAAAAAAGAGACAATAAGCGTTGAGGTGTTCAGGGCGATTCAAGCCATCGGGTTCGTTCGTGTGTTAATGCGTTTGCTTATCTATTCACTAATCATTACATAACTGGCAAATTTTCTCGGTAAAGAAAGTCAATCAATAAAACCAACTGAATGATTATCGATTGAAGGAAAATTTTATTAAGCAATCAAGTTGAGATTATAAACATTGAAAAAAATGCTGACCCAATACAAATGGTTGCCGAACTCTAGTATGATCTGCATGACTACTCATAGGAGACGACCGTCAAACAAGGGACGGTTAATAACTGTAGTGTGCGACCGAAACCAGGAGGCGCGCACTAATTGAATTTGAATTGGTGACGGAGCGTGCTTCTGTGTTGTCGGCGCCGTTTTTGTTATCGTTTGTGTAAGTCGTGTGCATGGCTTACTGGGTCTTCGGCTCATACTTGTTCTTGTTGGTTTCTTTTACAGGATTGTCGCTGGAACCCCCTACTTCGGAAGAACGCTGTCCCCCGGTGTCTCCACGTTGTCCTAGAGTTGGCCCGTAAGTGTTACGGACAACCAGCGGTAAACGGCCAGCTTGCATGTTACATAACTATATAACAACTGCACTGTATACTAGTAATGAATAACGATACAGCATACCCTCTGTAATACCGTTTCAGAAAAAATCGCACGCAGATGAAAGACGGGCTTAAATAGACCAGCGTTCATTCCCCAGGGACGGCTTTTATTTTGTGTTTTCTAGTGGTAGTTGCTGTAGGAAGAGCTGAATTTTAGGCTGATTACTTAGTACACTCCTTGTTATAAAGCATCACTCTGTCTCCTCCCACGACTTCTGTCCTGTAATTTCCCATAATCGTCTACTTCGGAAACTGTGGAATCCACGGCTTTCAAAACAACAAAGTACAGAGCGTTATAGCTTCGGGTGCACCAATTAGCACAAGGCGACTACGCAGGATCAGGAATGTCATACCTGCCCTGATGTCATCGGTCCAACAACAGCTTAACTACATCAGATTACAATACGATTTATGCAGTTCTGTTTTGCCTTTTCCGACCAATAGACGGCGATCCACAAAATTATTGACAAGTCAACATGAACTAGCTGTATCCGCAGCTCTCGGTCTACGTTCTTCTACAGAACCGAACAAGTTAGTGTCCTTGAGTGGTTTGAAAGTACTGTTCATACAATGTTCAACATGGAAACAGTGCAGCTGTTGCTATTAGGACTACTAATGTTGCGCTTTGGTAATTGTGTGTTATCTAAAGAACTGTACAGTAGTAACTTCATAAGTATTGTTCCAATAACATGAACTTTGAAACTAGGTCTTGAATGTGAGCCAGAATAGCGATAGACGAAACCAATTAAGAATCACAGTAGAAACTAATCTACAAACAAAGTAGATTGTATAATATGATAGACATTGAGCTGGGATATGATTAACTTCTGATAAAAGCCTGTGGCAAAATATTCATTAGCTCCAAAAATTCATAATCACTCTACAGCGATTGATCGGAAGGAATAATCCATTACTTGTTGTCTAGGTGAGACTGTAAAAACACTACCGTACAGCTGTACAACTGAGATTATAAGCCTGTCGTTGATGGCAAAACATTTCATGCATACTACGGAATATCATTCATTTCGGTTCAGTAGCAACATTCCACTCTACAAGCAACGACTCACCAATCAAAATTAGTTGACTTGAACCACAAAATACAAGTGTAACCGCTTTATTCAATATAACCTCCATTTTGATGTCCTTTGCAATTTAATGTTGAAAACTAAACGGAAAGTAGGCAGCTGTGACAGAAAGTGTGAAATTCTGTCATATGAATACTGATTTGTACATCATTTTGTCGGAGTAAAGTCAGTAAAACTGATGCAACTCAGTATTTTTTTAAACGCCCGCAAAGCTCACTTGGAAACGACTTTCGTTTTTTGTTTTAATGTGCCGTGTTCAACAAAATCAAACACTTGAAGGCCTCGCGTCAACACTACATCCATGATAATATCACGGATGAAACATGTAAACTCCCATTTCGTTAGTCCCCAATAGTCGGTATAATAAACATATCCGAATTTGGTTGTTTGAACGAATTCATAGAACAATCTTCATCGAATTGATCCGTTTGATCATTGAGAACCAGAAAACCTTAAAAAAACTCAGGTGGTGGAAATAAGACGACAACACTTTGTAAAACATCATAGTTTTACTGCACAACTAGATTAATCGTCATGGTCAACATTTGTTTGTTGTAAGATAGTGTCGTATGGTTTAGAAGCATTGTCTTTATACACTTTAGTCTGCTATAAACTGTGAGCGCATCTCGATATGCACTCATAAACAGTTTTTCATTTTGGGGACCGAAGCCATTTTAGGGATTAGATATTATTATTGGAAAATTCGAATTTCATTCGTAGTTAGAGACATGGGTCCTTTCTTCGCTATAACAGTTGTAATTTGTTAGTTATCAGCATGTATGCATAATAGTATGACAATCCAAAATCGTTTCACACTTAGCGGTTTACACAAGCAAAAATAAAAGAAGAAATGAGCGATAGAATTTAAAGTACTTCGGAGGAGGCGGTTGTTTCAAGCTGACCAATACGGTGACAGTATACAAAGCTTGTCTTCTTATGCTGTCTGGGTTTTGAAGGACTTCTGTTTCTGTAGTCAATCCTTATAGACAGTGTCTTACTGACAGCTGTTCTCTAATCATGATAAAACAGCTGCTGTTACACATTCATCTTTGTTCTACTGCTACTATTGGTTAGCCCATTTTTTGCAGGAATCAATCTATTCATTTGGTTTATTTATAGTTTTTATCTCTCGTTACAACGAGACTCTGCTTTCATCGACCCATGACTGCGAATATAAAACGATAATTATAAGATGGTCGAGAAGTCGTTAAAAATAACCAAAACGTTTGGACGGTTATATATACATATTATATATATAGTGTGGATTTGAAACGTCACAATAAATCGTTCACTACTCATTGTTTTCCCCTTTATTACTTTAAATATATATATATACCAACAGGTTAAGTCGTATGTGTTCGGCTTACTTGCGATCCTGTGGGGACAGCTGCATCTAGTTGGGTTAATCATCAAACGGTACAGGAGTGGAGACATGATTTGGATTGATTTAGGAATTTGCTCGGACTTGTTATTCGAATGCCATATCATATAACATGAATGTTGGAGATGGTGTACTGTTTGCCTTATGGCGTGGGCCACCGAGAATTGTATTAGATTAGTTGTGCGTTGAGTTGCTGTGACAGAAACTGTGATTTTACTGTGGCAACGTTCGAAGCTAAGACCTATGCCAAACGATTTACATGGTACCGCGTGAGTGACACCGACACCAGCGTTGCTGAGAAGCTTGTGTCCATGTCTGCGTCAGGCGCTGGCCGAACAAGGTTCACCAATTCAACCAAGTTCTGAGGCAGAAACTTAGACTGATTATAGCATGACAGAGAGGTATTTAGCCTGGATGCATATGTGGCAAGGTCAATAGTTCTATCCTCGAACATGTGTGGACAAGTACACTAGAGGTGTGAGGGTGGTTTGTACGCGATAGCTTCAACGACGGGAAAGCAACGGGTTAGTTTCAGACAAGGCCCACCATGTCCCTACAGCCTACTGTGGTTTAGTAGGTTAAATGTCACGTGCAAAATACTGTCAACGCTGCCAACGGTAACAGAGATTTATTTGTTTCTAAATTCATCAAACACTCAATCGATTCTGCCACATGTAGTCACTATCGTTTATGTACAAGCGTAACAGAAATGGCCTCGAGTTCACGGACGGGCCCACTGCTAAAAAACTTCCATGGTCAACAGTTATAATTTAAACTCCCGACACCTTCTCATTCTGTTCACCATGTCTACCAACATGTAAACATCTAACGTGTGATTCAACTATCAAAAGAATTATAACCATTTGAACAGCACAGCTGAGCTAAAGCTTTTCTCAGAATTAGACTGAAGAAGCACGTTTCATTTACGTACCGGGTCGTCCATGTTATTGTCTAACTAAAATTTTGCTTTTAAAACTCATAATCAATCGGTACCTTTGCTAACTGGCAGTGATTCGTTTCTGATTAGAAAGACCACGTGAACCGAGTGCATATTTGAGGCATTCAACAGAAGATAATGGAAACAAAGTTTTAATTATTTGATGACTGTAGCGATCTTGTTGTGTACTTTCCATCACGTAACGCAAGGTCGCTGGTTATGAAGTTCTTTTTCCTACCATGATAATTTGGAAAAACCAATCTAGTAAACCACACCCGCCGAAATGAGCACCAAAACTTCTGTGACTTCACCATGGTATCCATCGACGCATTCAGAAGATTTAACTTAGTATAATATAATACCGTCAAACAGTTGGATAGGAACTTTTGTGAGCCGATTCCTTGGGTACACCCGATCATTTCCATTAGTATGGATGCCACAGTTCAAGACAACGAAAATTCTTCGAGGCGTTTATCAAAGCGATCCCCAACCGACACTCCTGTTCATTAAAGCGTTGTACGAGTTCAGTTATAACACAGATTACGTGGTGGGTATCCCGTTAATTAATTCAAGACTCGACATTATTGCCGGCACCGTATTCGGAAACGCGACGACGCCTTTGGGGAAAGCTTGAGTGTGCCACGGTTGTGATCAGACTTGCCAGAAGGTTGATTAACTAACAGACGTTAAGCGGTGATAGAGACCGGAAGAAAACGCTACCTTTCCCTAGAATCAACAGTTACAGACGCAAACTCCAAGACCAGTTCCACCACCTCGGTATCTACCGAATCTGGAGAGACACTAGTGCAAGGGGTCACGAGAACAGAATGAAAGATGTTTTGAAAATTTTACCAAGGCTGTACGTGATCCCCGTCAGAGACTGGCACCATCTGTTCCAAAAGTCCTGTTTAAACTGGTTGATCCTACTAATCACTCTTGACGAACCGTATCGATCGCTTGGTAAGACGGTTCGGTTTTTGTTTCGCGCATGGATTCGGGTCTCAGATACCCTGGAATCTCGTCCCTGTCAAGAGAGAACAGGGAACGGCATTTGACGTAACAGGTTGGCCGATTGTAGACTCTACCATGACAGATAAACGAAGTAAGAAAAATGGGTTATGCAACAAGGAACTGTTACCTATTTTCTCAAAAGGTTTTCTGAGATCAAGAATGCTCAGTACTTTGTGGCCCTACCACTTAACTGCTTCATTATGGCCATTGTGTGTGGTCAGTGTGTGTGAAGATGCCCACATGAAAGATGTCTCGCAAGGGCACATTATGTAAACAGTGTAATGGGCGATATCCTCACCAAATTTCGTACGAATGAAGTCAAACGGTTTGGGCGTCGTGTTTAGCATGTTATTGATGAATGGATTGAGAATAACACAACGTTATGAGTAAGTTGTAATACTCTACGTTTCAACCACCTCGGGTGGCCTTCCTCAGGAGTGTTGTAATCGAAATCACACTAACAAAAGAACAGAGGTCACGTGGGATTTGCCGTGTTGCCGAACACAAGAGGCACACGATGTTTCCTCCTAGGAACACACATCAACTTCAGAAGCTAGAAAAGGATTCGGCAATCGCAATACGTGCACTTTCAGAGAATCACAACGTACGTTTTGATCAAGCGCGAGTGATTCACAGAGGTCTGCCTTCCCATGTGGAGCGCTGCTGCGCTGAAGCTCTCATCACTTACACACAACATGCTTGTGTTAATCGCAATGATAGCAAACCCCTGTCCGCAGTGTGGCGTGGATGGATAAACAACACCACACACAGACGAACCTTATCTAAATCAGTCTTACCCCCACCTAATAGGTAAACGATTCGACCAACCAATCCAGTGGCAACGCAGATTGACCTAACCACGGCAAATCCCACGTGATCTCTGTTCCTTTGTTAGTGTGATTTCGATTACAACACTCCTGAGGAAGGCCACCCGAGGTGGTTGAAACGTAGAGTATTACAACTTGCTCATAACGTTGTGTTATTCTCAATCCATTCACCAATGTAATGGACGCTCAGACTATGGTGATCCATACGCATGACCGTGCTCATTAAGACTGTATACGCTTTTGACGCTTCTAGTTAATGAAGTGGTAGAACGCCGCACTCCATTAACCTCTTAAGAATGAATTCTCCATAGCTTTCTCATGGAGGCTTTCCAATGTTCGTTTGAGCGTTATATGCTCTATTCTAGCTAGAAGCCAAATAACTGTTTAAAATTGACTAGTTATTAGTCAAGTGAATAAAGACAGATGCCATAATTGAAATCAGGTACAAACAATACCGGAATCAAATTTGTACATCCAATCAGATAGATTTGTCAAAGTGCTGATTGATCGTGCGATAAGAAAAGTGGAATTATTACGTAAATACAGTTAACAAGGTTTAAAACATTGGTTCTCATTGATGAATTTGAAAAAGGCCAACAGTAAGATACCTTGAGTAGTGGTACTTCGTTCGCATCTCATCGGTTAGTTTTGCAGAAGTTAACATACACATTATATAGTGGATGACAAGCAGCAAGGCAAAATCAATCTGGTCTGAGACAGTCAGTCAGGTGACCAAGGTGGAAGCAGCAACATGTAAATATGGCATATTCATTGATAAGAAACATGAAACTGATGTAACATAATAGAAGATATGATTAGAAAATCCATACAAATCAAATGGAAGGAGTAATAAATGATTAGAAAATGCATACAAATCGAACGGGAGCTAAAATAATGTACATTTGATTAAAAAGACAACGCAATATTGATTGAAGGAGAATGGGGGTAGATCATCAGTTGCCGGATCATATGAAAAACGACATTGATTTAAAAACTCAGGTTTATAAAGAATATGAAAATAAAGTGGAATCAAAGAGCACCAATCGTATCCTTAGCAATATTGCGATGAGCTAGTGTTGTATGACAGGCAGTTTCGTTGTGAGTAGTATACTACTCACGAGTAGTATGTTACCCACAGGCAACGTTCAGGAACAAAAGGGCAAGCTGCGAATGCCAGGAAGACGGAGGACAAGGAGAGACTATCGAAATAGTGTGTACGCGCTCGGCAGAAGTTCCAACAAGGCGAATGACAATGATGGATGTGAATGCATAACTAACTTGCAAATGAGTATACGCGTTTGAGGTTTGATTTTTGACATGACCTATATGGGCGTTTGTGCAACGAGCGGATTCTCGGGCCAATCGTCTTTTGAGGTCACAACACTAGCCACCAACTGTTTTTAGACGCACAGACTGAGATTAAGTCGATGTATTGAGATGGCCTTCGCGTTGTTTGGCACCTGCTTTAAGTTGGGTCTAAAGATCACTCCAAAGATGGTCGTTGGAACCACTGAGTGCCCATTCTGTAGAAGGTTTTTTGTAATGGCACTGATGACACAACCAACCTCCGAACTCAAAACCCATTATGGCATGTGTTCATTAGTGCGTGCGTCGGAATATCTCTTAGTTCTGCCGACGTGTATGCCTCCAAAGACAATCAACTGTGCACACACTGCTGGATTAAGCAGAAAGAAACATCAGGTTTCTTCTATGTGTAGTTGGAACACGGGTAGTTTTCTTCACGTAGACAAGTTTGGCGGCGTTGTATGTACGCTTGAATGCTGCATCTAATTGGCGTTCTATCAGAAGCTGAAACATTGTCAACTTTGAAGAGCAGAGTTAGGCAGAGATTTGCGAGGAGCATTAATGGGTGTAACCCATGTGGGTTGTACAGGGGAATACTTTGGAACAAACCTTGTCGGGTAACCTTTTTCTACCAGAGTCTCATGCAGTAACTTTAGTTCTTTTTCAAACGCATCTGTCAAAATACATCACACTTTGTGAAAAAGTCCTAACGAGCCTACGTTTTTGTATAATTAGTACTAAGCTCTTAAAGTGCAGGTATTGACTTTTCCAAGTGATCTTGCGAAACGCACGCCTGGAAGGTGACCCATCTCCGCGTCTTTTCGGCAAAACGTTTAAAAATGTTATGCCTCCGTCTTGTTCAAGTTCGAGGATGAAATTTAGCTTACTATACAGAATATTTAACAGTTTATGAAAACCTGTTACTTGCCAATTGTCTTTGATTGAAGCAAAAATATCATCTACGTATCGTTTGCAAAACAACGAGTTCCGAATTTCAGTAGACACGGAATTTCTAAGTGACCCATAAATACGTTTGGTAACACATGGCTCTCCATTGCAACTCCATCTTTTGTCTGAAAATTGCCGTTGAACATAAATTGAATATCGGATGTAAACATCTTCAATAACTTCGAAAGCTCATCGATGTGAAAACGAAGTGTCAAATTAAGCTCAGTAGCTTAATTACAAACAAAATCAATAACTTCGTCAAGTGGGACATTCGTGAAAAGTGACTCAACATTAAGAGAAATCATCACCTGGTGTTTGACGCTGATGTTGGAAAACAGTTCCACAAATTCAAGTCTCCTTTAGGCTGCTACATGGCCAATCTGGACCTTATGGATTCAATCGAACCGACCAGCCAATGGACAAAACGATGGTATGGGGAGACAGTCATGGATAGTATTGACCGTACCGGCACTCCAAGTTTGTGCGTTTTAGGAAGTTCATACATTCTTGGTGTCATACTGTCTTTGGGTGACAGTCTTTCGAGATTAGTTTGGTCGATCAGCCCTTTCCGGTGTAGATCTTTAAGCTCTTGGTTTGTTTGGTGTTCAACATTCTGCGCAGCATTGCTTTGCTCTTCGTCGATTATTAACCATGACTGGCTGAGCAGAATAGACTGCATGTTGTTACTATAGTCTGCACGATTTAACAGAACCACTCCAGACTCCTTATAATGTGATATAATAATCAGTCAATAGTATAGTTATGTGATTGCATGCTTATTCTATGGTCTATTCTATTCGTATCTACACAGCTACCTCCGTTTTGTCTGCTCCGAGTGCTGCAACCTGTTATGAAAAGCCACTAAATCCGAATCGAAACGTAATCAATAGACACAGTCACATTCCGGTTTCAAGCCGTTCTAAAATCATGAATTCCCGAGTGACACCAAATCTTTTTCAACTTATTCAGCAAACGAGGCAGTCTTTGACACACAAAATTCATCCACGAACTGTTGATGTACATCGCTAGTTTTCGCCAGAAACTTCTAACATGGGACACCGCCGTACATTGCGCACGTATGAAATACCTCACTCAACATGGAATGTGTCATTTCTAAATCAATTTTTATTATTACAAGCTCAGTTTCGCTAAGGATTGCAAGTTTATTGCATCAGTGTATGCATTAACGTTGCGCCATCTCTTGAAAACCAACGTTACAAAATAGATCCTTAGCTTATTGTTTGAATATGCACAGAAAATATGCTGATGTTTTATATACCTTGTCCGCAAAAAAATCTTGATCAATTTTTCCTGGATTCAATTCAATCTATGTCGGTTAACAAGTGTCAAGGTATACATCCGGCTTCAACCAAAATGCCGGTTATTTATGATTCATCAGGACTGCACTTTATTTATATCGTACGTATGGTTAGTGCGCCTTCATACGCGGACGCAATAAACACCCGGCATCATAAATACTATAACAAACTGAATACAGTATCTTTTAGAAATCATGATAGTTACGACCGGTGAAAATGGCAATACGAACGGGCAATTACGGAAACCACTTGCATAACCCGTCTAAATATCAGTGGGAGACAAGTGAACTACAGAAAACCGATTTATACGACGAAATAGCCTTGAAGACAGGGAAGTGACTGGTCCCCAAAAGGGACACACCCATGAGCTCGATCTGAAGAACAAACCAGACCGGGATATATCCGTGTTTATGTGACTGTGTATCATTAAGAGAGCAAGAAGGTGAACGGGCCAGTCAAAGGCAAGGAGACCCGAAAAGTCAAAAAAGAAGAGTAGACAAAAATAATTAAACGCTCGCGAATGGCGAAAAATAGAAATCCGGCACTAACTTTAGAACTCCAACAGCAAACTAAAGATATGAGTCTTCATTATAACAATAAAAGTCACTTTTAGAGAAACACATTTTCCCAACTCTATAGTTGCACCACAGAGTAACACACTGAAGCACTATTAACAACGGAATGAACGAATTATGGGCATCTGAACACCAAACTTTGTTGCCTCAATAAAGTGATCGCAACGAAATCAAAAAGACTGAGCGAATGACCGCTACCGGCACTCATAGACTTTCAGCTGCGATGGGTTACTGTCAACCTCCTTCTATCTAAGTCAGACACCTAGTGGAATGGCCATGACTGATCTGTGAAACGTCAAGTGTGTGTGTCGGCGGCGTCAAGACTATCTGGCAGCATCTCACTCGCTAAATATGCTGGTGCATGCTTAACTTCCATGAGCGTCAGACAAGCACCGTCACAACGCACGTGCTTGTCACATGCTAAACAGAAATAGATATGTTTAATCTCTGGCACTGTATACAACATCGTGTAGGCTATTTTGTTGTATTACTGTTCTGGCAATGAGATCCGAACGGAATGCTTAAAATCAGATAAGACTGTTTGGATACGGTCAGTAATGGAACAGTACCAGTTCCAGTTGTTCGGTGAGTGAATGAACTCGTACGGAAAAGGGCCACCATCGGAACAGTTAAGAAACGTGAAAACAAGTGTCATGTACCTGCTGTTACAGATGCCGTTTCATTTCTTGTCCCTAGTATATGCCATTAATCGGTTAAGATTTTTTCCGAAATGAGACGTGAAAACGGGTCTTCTGTGGCTAATGCGTTGTTGTCCAATGTATCACGTGGCGCGGCGTAACTGGTTACGCGGTCACGTTAGTCTGGTGTCTATCCCCGCGAATGAAGGAATTGTTGCCTTATTTTCAACGTTAGTTCTGAAATAAGAGCTCACAATATGGTCCCATGTCTATTCACGTCCAGATCCGGACACAAAAGGTAAATATGCGATCCACCGTACTTAAACTAGTGGGGGGAAAACACTTGTTACATCGACTAATGGCTGTGATTTTGCCCTTGTTGAGAGGTTCGCTTCCATTTAATTAGATCGTTAGATGATTACTGGCGAGGAGTATGGTAAACCTATTAAACTACCCTTTTGTGAAAACTATGTCTCGGCTGAACTAGAACCAAAGTAAGAGCCACATACTCTTGTTGTGAGCGTAAAAGACGCTTGACCTGCAAGTACTTCTACTGAACCAACTCTCGTGTTGATGTTGTGAGCCAAGAACGCGGATGGCACAAGGGTTATTTATTCAAGAAAGCAACATATGTGTTAAACGTTTAAACAGGACAACAAACAAAAACACTCATTTGCATACGGTACTCGGCTCCGATCGTCTCGGTTTCTACAGATGTCAATGCTCTGTTCCTTTAAGTAGCAAGAACCATTTTGTGCAATGCTGCACTCCGATGTTTCTTCTTGTATTTTTCTTGCAGCTACTTCGATATCAAAATGCATGCTCTGGTCCCACTACTGAATAGCAATCGTGTGATTGGTATATTACGATCGCTCATCCTCACTGACTACTGAGTGCAGCAGATAAAGTCTCTGAGATGTAGTGTAAGGTTTTCGACTGTATAGGGCAACAGACCGATGATCGTGGACAGTTACTGAACGATCGCCATGCCAGTCATTTGAGGATACTCTTTCTTAACAGTCTTCATCTGTGTGCGAAAGACAACAGCGCCACAACTATAAACATAGTTCTGCCGTTTACTCGAAGGTTCGTACATTACTGTCTAAGCACTGATACACAGTCAATAGTGCGACATATGGCCGAGGAGGATAATTGCTTTCTATGCGGCTTCTCCCCTTTGGAATAGCTAGTACGGTTGAACCTGGAAGGACTGAAGTTCTAGTTAGAATAGCCTCCCAGATAAACATAACATGCAAGACCGATCACCACGTTAAGGTAGCAGAAAAGGTCAGGACGTCACAACACACACGTGGAAAAGTTGGACACGGGGATGAGAAAAATAACACAACGTATACTGTGTGCAAATGTTCAACAGGAAAGTCCACATTCTCGTCTCATTTAACGCCCACAACACATTTTCAATAGGAGGAGTAAATGAAGTCAACAAGAATAAGCAAGAAATCTACTAAGGAGGTACTGAAAACAAGCTGGCTGTCAGGTATAGGGTTTTGTATGAAATTCAACACTAAACAAGTGGCGTGTTCACTCATGCAAGGAGGCAATGGTAGACACCACCAGGGTCGTAGGATAAAAATGTTTCGTTGGACCTGGTAAAAAGACAGGGATAGGAAAAAGATTGAAGAGACTCTCAAATCAGTGCCCCCCAGGTCACCGAAGTCCTAGCACAGTAAAAGTTTGCACATCCGGACTTCTGTCAAACAGAAGTCACAGTCAACATTGAGCTCCTTGCTTAAAAGTGTGATAAGTTTCCAAGGAATCCAAACTGGTCGGTAGACAGAAATCAGTAACAGTGTAAACGGACAGTCCAAGTGAACGACTGACACTATACGAAAAGAGGTGGTTGACCTCAAAGTAAATGAGGAGCAAAAGTGCAAGAGGTCAAGTCTATTCGTATGTCCAAGGTATGGAGGACTGTTGAACGCATTACTGTAAGAATCAGTTCCGTTATCTTCGACTCCGTTAGTCGAAGTTGCTTCGATAACCATCTACTGTGTTGATGTCAGGCGTCAGTTTTGTCTTTGAGAACCGCCATCACACTGGCCTTGATGAATGCGGTTCATGTTAATACTCGTAGATCCTCGTGGATCGCACAGCCGAGGTTGAGTAGTCATTTCGTTTGTATCCTGACCACACGATTGTGCTGACCGCGTCATGTGTAATCCATCAAGATTAAAAAATGCGGGCAGGACTTGCCAGTTGACCGTAGTTACTATGGCAGAGAGCTGAAAGATTGCTGTGGTTATCTCGGGTATTCTAAAGCTCCATTCGTAGAAGGCCATATCAAAGCTGAATGACAGAAATGAAGTTCCTGCAGAAAATGCGATCCGGGAGAATCTGCCAACGATTGGGGGTGAAAACTGGACACTTCCATCACCACTCAGCATATAGTAAACCTTTTCCATCCACGCTGCATCAGCTTCTTCCTTGTACATAATCACCATACCCTGAACGCGTACTGGAGAGTTGACGTCCACTCCGAATCATCCCTGACCAAGTCCCATAAAACTGGACGTTGACAAAAGTACAGTCTATTAAGTCGTGAGTCACGTGAGCTTGGGATGGTGTTAATTAATCTCATAGTGTCCAGTCCACCAAGAAGAACTGGGTCACGGATGGAGGTGGTTGACTTGCTTTATGTCGGACTGTATCGTCTATACTTTCGCCTGAGCCATCTTCGGAACCAACTTCTGTGGATTCACCAGTGTGAAATCAAAAGTCCTTAGGCGATTGCATTCATTGTCCAACAAAACTGTGATCAGTAGTTGAGGAATTATTCGTTTTCCCTGGTGAGCAGAGTCAGTGAATAGATCAGTGTATCCTAGGAACTCAGTAAGTAGATTATGTCCAGACCAAACTGAATGGTCGCCCGGAATGCCCGTGAGCATCGTCTTCAGTGTGCTCATTTTCAGTCCTGCTAGCTCCGGAGCATTTTGTGTAAATGCTAGCTTCTCCCTAGGATGCTTAAGGTTACCTACTAGTATGAAGAGACCATCAACTTGGTCGAAATCACTTGTCACGATGCCGTACAACTGTTAGCCAAGTTCCGGCCTTAGCTGAACTAGTGCTTCGCCGACTGCCATTGTGAACAGCAGATAAAAATCAGCATTGCGGTATACTAGAGATGGAGGAGCACCGAGTGCCTGAGCTGATCCAGCGGTTGAGCCTTGTGAAGTGGACACGTCAACGAACACTCCCCACAAGGTTAATGACGTTGAACAGGAATTCTGGATAGGTAGATGGAGTGATGAATTTGTTTTATACAGTCATCACGGTGTAGAAGTATCATTTGGAGTGCGAACAAATAAAAACATGAATTCCAATGGGCTGCCTATATCTTACGAAAACAGCGTACCACCATTAACCATAGAGCAATAAGTGGTACATCAATAAAAGAGGTTGAGATTTTCACTTTGGTGATAAGTGTGGTACAACACCGAAAAAACTGGATCGAAAACTCCGCTGAAGTAGGAAACGGACAGAAATATCCTGCCAAGATATCTACTTCACGTGCGCCAAATATCGGAACGATAACTCGTCAAAAACATGGAACAGGTTTTTCATCCGTTTCAGAGTGCAAGATGCGTCTTCTTAGGTGATCGGATTGAACAGGAACCTGTCCGAAGGTAGAGTCGTACTTGATGGTCTCTCATCGATGAGTAGCTGAACAAATACCACTTCGGACGAAGAGTCGGGAGGCCGCGGCTCGTCTTAGGGGCTTCACTCCAGTCTCAGGAAAAACTGCTAAGGCTGAGTCTTGAGAAGGTCTAACAATCATTTACACGATACTGCGGTGGCAGACGCAAAAAAACCCGCAGCCCAAGCAAAGCCGCAGAACGTATGGCAACACACCACGTCATACTGATTTCACGAAATTTACAGACGGCCAAACGGCACGGAATTGTAGCGAATAGAATGTAAAGCAGGTAGATTGTCAAGGTCAATCAAGTATGATCAGATAGCGGCCGAATGAAATGATTGATTCGGCAGGGAATCTGTAGCTATTCTTTATTCCGTTAGTGATGCAGAGTATGAACAACCTTATAAATTACTTTTGGTAATTGTCTTTAACTTCAAAGTGCAAAATGCTCCTTCAAGACTGGAGAAGGTTTCTGCATACAGACCGCGGGCGATGGTTACCAGTTCACCACCGCTCATGGACATCCTGTTGTTTGCCTAAATCTGGGTAACCGCAGTCTATAGCAAACTGGTAGACTGTTCACAGCGATCCTCTGTCCAGTGTTTCACACGTTCGGATGCCAGACGGTGGTTTGGTTACACCAAAGTTTATATGCTAGTTTGGCGTATATACAAGCGTCCGAACGAACTTAAGCGAACGACCTACAAAATGGAACTGAGGCTTGGGGTCTGAATCAACTCCAGTGAGACACGACAAAGTCAGCTCATAGACGTTTTGGGAACAAGGCCGACCCTTTTTTTACAGTCACAACATTTGGCATTCTGATTAACTCAATGGCGAACGCCCCATGGCCACGGCCTTTCGATGATAGAGAAGTTCAGACGTTTCTGGGTGATGTCAAGAACACAACGGAAGGGGTCAGAGTCAAGAATGACCAAAGAAAGCCGGTCTCTCTGCGAATGCTGGCGAATAGCAAGGTGAAGGTGGTATTAGAAATATACCGAAAAGGCTTTATGGAGTTGAGGTGGACTGCTTCAAAGAAGGCTCTGTTAGCCGTGTTTGACAGCCCGGCAGATAGCTAGAAGGTAGTGTGGGGATTCAGGGTGGCCGACCGACTCAAAAATGCGAATGACAATCCACTTAATCAATGGTCACAACAGTTACCCTTAAGTAGGGCTGCTCCACAGACGCAAAACTCATTGTTTGTATCTACTCCACTTAAGAACTAGTGTTGGCCTTAATTGTAAAGTTGGTCGGATTACGTACCGTAATCTTTTAGGAGATATTGTCTCTGTCATCTATCTGTGACTTGAATCAGTGAATTACTCTCCATGCACGAAACACCTTGACCTCTGCATGACCCAGTCATCTAGGTAAGTGTTACAACGTCAGTCAACACAATCAGACGTAGACAGCTCATGTTAACTTCGCGAAAAGACTCCTTTTTCATCTTCTAAAAATGGTTTCTACTCATTTGGGAGAAGATATGTGTTATCGGGACACTCTAAAACCACCAATGTACCTCAAGCCTTAGATACGACCCTGTTATTTGTTATTTGTTTTTCAGACACCACAACTTGTAAGTTCCCCGATATTATTGTGAGCTAACGCAGTGCACTGGGTTCTGCTTAACATCTCTAAATATAACATCAGATACACTGACGCGTAGTAAACACTTTTCAGCAAGCTAAAAGAAAAATATTATCTTCCTCAAACAAAATCAAAGAACGCTCATTTAAGAAAATCTCTATCTTTATTCCAACCGTGCCTTGATGTCAGAGAAAGCTGACAGGACAATTGGTATAGGAACCCAGTTGTTTGCTAGCTTTGCGTTAAAAGGCACCGCACTCATTCAGTTGGATACCAATCTTCATTCACATTCGTCTGAAGTGGACTATAGATTGTAGGGTTGAAAAACGTGGTTTAAAGCTTTGGCCAATTTCTTACTCAAATAACCTTGAAGTATTGACGATCTGTATATGACGATTTTACTTTGAACGAAAAAAACGATACGTTAGCCGCTGCATCTCTTGAGACACATTCCCTAGTCTAATTTGCATCACAGACTCCGAGGTCACTTGCCGAGACTTCAACACTGCGTGGGTTGACTGAACGACAAAATATGTTCATCGTGGAACACCCATCGCGGATCTCTCATGACAGTGTCTTTGGTAATTGATTCAAAAAGCTGACTTGCTGTTTACAGTTCTGTGGGGCTAATGCGTCCTGTAACATCAATAGAAAAGAACGATGCAAGTGTTCAAATTAATGGCACTTTAGGATTTCAGAGGACCAGAACTTGTAGGCAACGCCAAGAAGCGCGTACATGCTTTGCTAAGAGCACTGTAATGCAAATATTAGTTCTGATCTCTTGGTACCGGGTGAGGACCCTACATCGAAAGTGCAGCATAAGACCTGGTTTGTTTGGTATAGCATCACAGACCCTGTATTCGATAACTGACAACAAACAGCTTTTGGAGTTAGACGCCTTCCGGAAACACAACTGTGTCATAACATATTTGCGGATGGAGATCTCTTGACCGCAGTTGTTCAACAATGGAGACTTGCAAGTATTGCGAGAGAACTTTGGGGATGCAACCGAAGTGATTGAAGTTCAGTCCAATTGGGGGATATTGGCGACCCCACTGACGCTGATAAAGAGCATGTCGGGGACGGTTCTAAGCATAGGACAAAGAAGATATATGAAGCTGGATTAGGTCGTTACAACAAAATCATCAGTGACTCTAACGTCATTGACTATCAGGATGCAACCTGGGTAGAAGGCGGGTCACTATTTTTGTCGCCATTGTTGAACTACGCGGGGACTCGACTGGATCACGATTCCAAAGAGCATTTGCTGCGGAATCAACTTGCCGAAGGTTTTCTGGAGTTGGCTCATGAACAATTCCGTACTGCTCACAGTACCAGACAAATGGACGTTGAGCAGTCAAGTCAAATCAATAGAATGCTTTCCACCCCTTGGAAAGTGAATTTTTAGTTCCTTTTCACACATGCACATCTTTAACTAATAGAGGGCATTCAAATCAATGCGCTTAGATCATAAAACTACTAATACAATGGTGTAACTCATAGACAGGTTAGGGAAATCGGTCGCAGTAATTATCAGCTGAGAAAAATATCTATTGGCTGAGCTTCGAGATTAAATCAAGAATGAGAAGGTTAGGTTTGTGTAGAAATCGATCTCAACAGGGAATAACTGAAGAATAGTATGACTGGGCAACTAAAAGTAAACGTTTGTACACGGATCTTGTGGGAGATGTGTAAACACAATTAGAAAGATCGGAATACGAGGGATGGGTCGTGTCCGATGGAACTGTTTGCATATTTTCAAATGATGAGAAACGACAAAATCAGAGAATTGTATACGGAAAATGCCACCACAGCAGGACATATTTTTTAGGGATTTGGCAAAAATGGAAAAGTCTTTCGACAACAAACCAAAGAAAGCCACAAGTGTGCAATACATCCAATGGGGGAGCACACATGCCCTAATAAAACGACTGGTTAGGTGGTGGGGACTGAAGATGGAAGCTAAACGCCGGGCGTAAAATTAAAGCCTCGAGTCTTTGTTGAAAACATTGATAAAATGAAGTGACCGTGTCACTCACCGTGTAGCTCAAAAAGCATTTGAGGTGAAGGTGTACTACTCAAACAAAGGGAGAGGCATACATTAGAAAAGTCTGTGATACTGATATCTCTTCATGAGCGAAAACAGAATGTTTCCACATGTGGACGTGTTTAAAGGCAAACTGCGATACCCTGACCAACTTGCTAGCTCGGCTAAACTGTCCACCAAGGCAAGAGAAGAAAACTTAGTTGGGTGCCTGCTGTCCAACACTAAGTACATGATTATATGCTGGCATGGGTACAGTATGAAGCGCATCTAGGAGAGAGGAGAGAGTTACGCCTTGTGGAACACCAGAGCCCGTGGTGAGTAATGCTGAGACCTGAACACAAAGTTGAGTAAATTGACTTCGACTTGTAAAGTACTCACGTAAAAGCTCAGCAGTTGAAGGTTGAACGCCAGAATCTTTGAGGACTTGAAGTGGGGTCTATCAAGCACCACTTCGATAAACATCGCCGTTGTCTAAGAGACATATTCCAACAACTCCTAATTTTTCACCAAACGATGAAAGAATGAAATTAATTAATCAAGCGAGATCATCAAAGATTGAGCATGAGCAGCGATTGACATCCACGATGCTCATTTGAGTAAGGATAAGTCTTTCAAAAACGTACACTGCTGCAGATTTACGCGAGATCCGATGAAAGCTGGTCATTCCTTTTCTAAGAACTGTTGTTATGAATGCCGTCTCGAAAAGGTCAGCAATTTTCTATTACCACTAAAATCCAGTGTGCAAGCAGAAAGTTTGAAAAGTCTTATGGCTTCTAACGATTATTACTTCGGAGGACTCTGGTTTATTCTTTTATGTACTTTCATCTTTGTTTTCAACTTTTTTCAGCTTGCAAAACTGATTCGAGTGTTCAGAGCACTGTTCGTAGCCTCAGTGAGCGTAAGCAACAATTCCCTACTTAAGACACCTGTTGCTCTTAGAGTCCGTTCCTCTTAACGATAAAGATCACCAAAGATTACAGTGCCTTCGTCGGTTGTGCAGCTTCGTGCTACATCACTCATTAGCACCGCTGATTATTTACACAAACGTGTTATTCCCAGTCTCAAAGTAGCTTGGTCAATTAGAAAAACTTTGAAATGATGTGTTTTCTAATGCCGTAGCTAGCAATCCAGTACCTATTGATGTATGCTTGTTTTAGCCTTGTGTATCCATGTTCGGATTATATTTCGTTTTCCATATTTCACTTTCGCCTCACTTTCATATATTCCATACTCCTACGGTCCTTGCTATTTATAAAAAGGACGTTTCTAGACATATATTTCAACACCGAGTCAGATTTATATCAACTGTCAACTTTCGTGGATTCCATTAATAGGATGACAACCTTGAAATAGTATGGGAAAGAAATTCTGACAGCTGTTGAATTACCTAATCAATGACTGTTCGAAATATGTTGCATCCGTGTAAGAAGTGATTCAGGAAACTAATAAAATGTTGACATTAATCATGCCTGTTAGTTGTACAGTCAATATTTTACTTAACGAGTAGAAGGTTAGTGGTTAAACTATACTACTCACAAGTAACAAGACCTTACTGTTAAACCTGAAGATCGTAACGGAACAGGTGTACGTAACTATCTTTTACACAAACTAAACAAAACACCGAACTAACATAAGCTTTCACGAATTTGTGATTGACGGAGGTCAATATTTTCCAATATATTTCGCCAACAAGAATATGTAAAATAGAAACCGGCAAGGTTACATACTAGCTAATTATTTGGTCAATATAGTTCGCATTGTACACAATGACAGCTGCGAAAGTAACGTCATTCACTTTATTTTTGGGGTTGTTTAAGAAGACCGACGTACTCTGGTAGACGTCAACCTTTTTTAATAACACAATTTAAAAAGATCGTTTTCACCCGTTTATATGAAGATGAGAACAAAAAATAGACCGACCGCCCTACAGTTGCGCCCATTTTCGGTTTGCGTGTTAGCAGACCAACGATCGATCCGTCTGAAGGAGTTTGATTGCATTGTGAGTGCATTCGAATGTCTCTATGAGTTGGGGAAAAACTACTGCCAATCAGTTTACGGTGGGACGACTGTGTTTACTTGATTTCAAAAAGTTAAAACAGGGCATTTTGACGTCACAGATACCTCATGCGGAAGACGCTCCAGGACTGTTACTGATCTACAAAACGTGGCCACCGTCCAGGCAGTCCTGATCGACGATCGCAAAATGACCTACCGTTAGCCTCAGTATTTTTGGCCTTGGAAACTACATCCCTGAAAAATGTTTCGCACTATCATCTCTACTTTCATTGGACTAGACAGTTTCCTGATTGCAAAAGTTCCAGCCGGCGCCAACCAATAAAAACGGTGACCTGCTGTTGTCTGAATGCGTATCAGGTTCAAACAAATGAGTTGCTCGATGCAAGACCGTGGGACGTAAGAATGAACTGGCCAAATGAAACGCAAGAACGTTCCTCCATCAATAGCAATCGTAAATATCGTTTTTACTTCACAAAAAGGGTGCTGTTTTTTCCCAATAAATTGAGATTGCTTAGTTTCGCTCAAAGTACCGTTGTTCTGGCTTTTCTCAATTCGGTAGCCCAGAAAGCGAAAACATCCTGGTCGCAACGAGGAATTTTCGCCATGTTTCTCTCTTGATTTTTTTCGGTGATGAAAAACGGCACTGTGTATACTTTGCCTGAAGGTTTCCCCACAATTTGGTGAGAGAGAGTCTAGCACGTTATGTCTAATCGTTGTTAACGAAGAAATCTTGTCCCACATATATGGCTCTCAAAGCAAGTCTCGCAGGTCAGAGTCCTCCAAAGTTGTAGCGACGTATCCCAAGAAGTGCAGAAGCCAAAAATCGTTTTGAAAATGGTGATATAAAAAGAAATATTACTCAGAATGAAATTGTTGCCATATCTGACACGGATAAAAGCCAACCTGTGGTGGTTGTTCAGTGTATCGAAATCCGTCTGCCTAAAATTTATTTACTATGACTCGGGGGCATACCAAGCTGGACGTGAGCTGATGTTGTCTGTAGTTTGACATATCTGTGCACCGGCCGAAACTGAAAGTAGAGTTCTGCACAGACTCTGAAATCATTTTCATATAGCATGCGCTTTGTTCTCCTGACTTTGTGCCCTTTGGTTTCTGTTCCTCCAGAACCAAAGGAGAACCCGCACCATAGTCTAACTAAGGTGAGATCACTCTTGCAAGCTGTTCAGGCTGAACCCGACAAATGCGCTTTTGAGGAGCGTTTTAATGCATGGATCCCTCGTTACAAAATACACAATACGATTGGAAGACCTTACGTCAAAGCTGACAAAGGGTGACAATTCAGAAGATACAAAAATCAAAGTTTTCAGACCAAACAGCCGCTAAAGGTCACATGGTTTTTCGCGTTTCTTAATTGTGCACGAATTACGTCTCATTCATTCTCATCTGTTTTCTGTGCCAAGTTGTACTCATCTAGATAAATGTTCAGATGCGCATTTGTAGATTTTTGGGTTTGTCCAGTCAGTACTTGTCACCCAATCT
This sequence comes from Paragonimus skrjabini miyazakii, assembly GCA_014338405.1. Classification (NCBI taxonomy): domain Eukaryota; kingdom Metazoa; phylum Platyhelminthes; class Trematoda; order Plagiorchiida; family Troglotrematidae; genus Paragonimus; species Paragonimus skrjabini miyazakii. Next base: position 32,949 of record JTDE01000354.1, read on the forward strand.
TAGAGACAGATGACACGTGGCTAAGTACTCACAAGCGAAAGTGGTTCAGCGATCACATATGATAATTCGGTCATGCCTAATGTGAGGTCAATGGCGCAGTAGTAAACACGGTTGCCTCACGAACAGGATGGCCGTGGTTCTAGTCCCGGCAGTGGCGATGATATGCACTACTGACGAGCTCTAATTAGAACGAAACTCAAGTCTAGTGCTTCTTTTCGAAAGGGGCCGACTGGAAAATCTATGGGGATGCGACAGCTGTGATCAATTGTGGGTGATGTTCAACTTGAAATTAACCAAATCCCCGACTACTCATCAATAATCTAAGTGTTAACAGACCAATGTAATTAGACAATTGATAGGCAACCAAATAGAGGAGCAAACACTTAATGGATTTATTAAAAAGTGGTTTACAGTTCGTACACATATCAGTCGTATAAAGCATCCTTCCCCAGTTACGAATTTGAACAGTGAAATCAGAATACCGATTTTGCAAGATGGTAGTACCATTTCGTATGTTCTCATCAGTTGCTACACATAACAGCGGTGAACATCAAAAACATTTAAGCGAATTAAGTTCATATATCCAGTCAGTTCATTCACTCATCTGTCATTGGTCAAAACCATGGCAGACGGAGGTTCAAGGTTAACAGCTTTTGCACACAGAGGGCTGGCTTGCTACGCATGACAAGCAGTGCCTCGAGTGACATATCAGTCGCTTTAAAAATCAAATGATTGCACACATCAGAGTCATAACGGTAAACCAAAGACTCCATATAAAAATATGAAGCATAGCAAAATTTAAACACTGAACAGAAGAAAGACACAACACTGTTATCAATTGGTTACCAGAATGGTGTTAGGTTCACTGCGATCTGCTTTCGGACATAGAAAATTGCTCTCCTGAAGTACAGGATCGCTGTATAATGTACAACATCGTTAATTAGTAGGGTGGCGCGCGTCAAACATTCGAAAACTATACGACAGTTCATAATACCACGAAGATCAGAAACTCGAAGCGACGATCGAAATGTGTATACGCGTTGTGGGGAATGTGTCGCCAGTAGAACCGACGAGGTACTACTGTCAAGGACGTTGACACATGTCGATCGTGGAAATTAATGTTTGCGTTCGTGACTGTGCACTTGCGCATATAGTGAATGTCTGGTAATAACCAACTTTCCAAGCCAAACGTCTTTTGAAATCGCAAGTGGGCTAGAGCTCCACGTAAAGGCATAGCGCTCTTTTACAAAATTTGACAAACGACACGGAAGGATATAGATTTTCCCCTCAAAGTTTTGGAACTAGTATTTAGTTAACACACTATGTCGAGTTTAACTCTTTATATACGCACGCATTTTTGTGTGTTATTTCAACTTTGTGTTCCACCAAGAATAAGAGATTAATATATCGTTATGTTTGCCTTTAAACCAACACTCCATGACTTACCTCATTCTTGTTTGGACTCACCAAGCAGCGATTGTCTAAGGGTGTTATGGAGCCGGTAACGCCTCACGTGCTACACTGATATCCCGATAAGATAACAATGTGTACCTCAGTTTGTGTAACACCGTCCTGACAAATAGTCGGGTGTCTGGTGGTATAAAACCTTTGTAAATTAGGTACTTATTTTGAGTAGTAATCTGCTAGAATCATCAGGCACAATTTTATTCGAGCGAACTTTGTGGCAGAACGTTCATGCGGGCGCACATTTTTGTGTAATTAGTACAGAACTTTCAGTCCGCGTTCTTTTTCGTTAAATGCCTCTGTCTCATGTCTGACAAATTGGATTTTCACTAAATGAAAACTGTTTATCCTGCTCGATTTCAACAATAGATTTAATACTCAGATACATACTGCGGAAATGTGTGCACGCATATTCAGTTTGGTTGCTTATCTCACGAACTACGACGGCACAGTTCGCATATCTCCTGTGCCGATAAGTCAGGCTAATCATATTTTGAGTTTGTTGTTCTAATATTTAATCCCTATGCTTCCAACAATTTTTGTATGTGAGTAACATATGGAAACGAACCAAATGTCGATCAAGTATACCCCTTACACAACAATCCATAGGTTCTCATACCTCCCACAGGAATAAGACTGCATCAAAATCATTCCTGATCGTTCAGTTGCCGATGAGCATGAGCGGTATTCTGTACACTTCTATAGTTCAGTGAAACACATAGAGAGTGGGAATGGTGTTGCACCTTGTTCTTTTTGTGGGAGATAAGATCATATGGGCGTTCTGTCGCATATGCACGTTCGTCACTTGACACTTGACTGAATGGCAACTCGCTTCGAACTCCCTAAATCAGCTTAATTTTGCGCTAAACAACAATGAATCATTTGGGACACATGGATCCAAGATCAGTCGTGAAAACAGATAGACACAATAAGGTGACTGAGTCACCACTTCAGCAAACAGTTACAGAGTAGAAAAATGTGAGCTAGTTGTCAACGTGTTTCAAATACTTTGGACAAGTGGTTTCAGAAATGAGAGGGCATACATACTACGTTCGGTTGTGTATTGGTCTGACTGTCCGGAGAGTGCACGCCAGCCCCCAGCGATTTGGTGGATTCGTAATATGGGGAGGCATACACTTGTCTACTTGAACGGCTACTGACTGGCTAACCAATTCACGCCCAGCACATTAACAGACTGTCCTTAGCTTCCAAATCAATTGGAAACATTATCTAAAAAAAATGTCAAAAAACAAAACTTGTCCAGAACGAAAATAAAAACGGAAAGCTACGTATAGCGTTTGTTGAATGTTTTGCCCGCGAAATTAGTGAGTGGACTGGCAATAGAATGGGGGACTAATTGTCCACCTTAGAATCAGTTTTGTCAGTTCTAACAGCCATGATTATGAAGGTAACTGGCCCATGACACGAACGAGTATTGATGTCCTTGTCTAATCTACTTAACTCGTAAATTGTATTCTATCTAAACTCTCCTAATAGATAGTGTGGAGTTCGTCGTTCATAGCAACTTAGTTTGTTCTCCCGTTATTTTTCAAGATCAAACTTTTATTAGCTAGTGTTTAGTATATTTTGAACAGTTTCAAACATCAGCTGACATCCGCTTATGGTAGTTTCATAACACTGACTGTCCACATCGATGTGCAAAAAGACAAGCACAATAAGTACAAAAATAGTTGGCGGGGTAAATTAAGTGATTGATCAACGGAGAGATTGCGAACTGTATGATTGCTAACAATTGATCAATCGTGGCCTCAGAAACTCATTTCGACAAACTGTAGTTCGAAAATGGTTTAGCGTCCCCATGTGCTCCTGGGCGCATGACCTTCGAGCCACGTAGTCGCACATCTGTGGTCTTGGCAACAACCAATAGATGCTGTGAATGTTAGGCCGATAAACTGAAGGAGGCTTCCGTTACCACGTTTTTAACAAGCATTGCTTGGGACCCAGCCTTTCCTCTTTGTGGTTCATAAGAAATTGCCTACCGTGACTGTCATAATCGGAATATCCAACCCGTCAGGGTCCACTGAACTGCGCGGATTTGTGAGCTGATGTACTGGTCTTTGACAAAGTGGGACCAAAGTGGGGAATAAACTGATCGATGGTTGTGTTAATGCATTTAAATGTGGTGCAGTGGACATCATTCAATGCTGAGTAACTTAATCCTGGAAACAAATTGTGTCTTAGCAGGTAAGAATTTTGATGGATTTCTCTTAAAACTTGTATGATTTCGTTAGATGTCAAATGAAGTTTCTGTCGTTGACTGGTTTACTTGTTGTCACTCCAGGTGAACCAGAACTTCAAACACCTAACCATGTCCTTGTGTAAACTATGTAGATTGTATTGATACCCAAGTAATTTGAATCCCTGTTAATTGTGGTGTCATTACGTTTACGTTGATGGCGAATGAACACGGAGTTCGCCTTGCACTGTCGATGTTCAACCTAGCCAACTTTAGAACGCCTGTTATGGTTGTACTTTTTTTAGAAACACCCTAAATCATCAAGCTGATTACAAAAACAAACGACCTTCAACCTTTTCCGAAGCATTAGCTGCATCTTTACGAAAACACCTTTGTGTGTTCACCATTCGCAAATGGTAGCGAACTTGATACTATCTTGATAGTCTACTGCGCAAGGGTCGATCATTATTTACATTTTTATTTTTAATGTTTCATGTCTTCATTATCTAACTGTTGATAGTTTTCACATTTTTTCCATTTCATTCATTGTATTCTGACCTTTAGTTTGCCAGTTTAACCAGAACATATACTGACTGAATTCTAGTCATTTCATTTATTGATCGATTAGCGCTCGCATGAAATTTGAATTACTTACTCTTCCGTCTACCATTAGTTCACCGTCCCTCCCTATGCCATTGCTGATCACGACTTCTCGTAAATCGGGCAAAAAATCGACATCTTTAGACAGATTGCACACAGCTTTACAGTTTAGATGTGATTACATACTAGGACTTTGCCTGTACACACCTATTTCTTTGTCTAGTCGGTTGTTACAAAACGTTTTTCGAGCATACATCTTACATAATAAATAACTTTAAAACGTATACAACTTAGTTAAACATTTTCACGAGCAAAGAAAGCGGCAGACCGACGTAAGGATTTATGCTTTGTGTTACAGATATTCAATTTAACAATACAATAAATGGTTTAAAACGCTAGTTTAATCGGTAAAAAATACGCAGTGTATCAGAAGCGGGCAAATGTCATGTTCAGATTAAAGACAGTTGATCCACTGAACATAATGACTGCTTTTTTAAGATACGGCTATCCAGTGTGACATAAACAGAGATCGTCTGAACATCAGGGCACAATCAATGACCAGGTCATGTGACGGTTAACAGTAGGCTCTGGGTCTGTTGATTAAAGCGGTCGAAATATGATCGTTCCTCTCCAGATTCCCGTGGAATTAATAAGAAGTCAGTTTTGCGGACAGCTGTTTTCGGTTATTCTCATCAGGCTTTTACAACTACATAGGGTAGTTGCGACTTATATATGAAAATTATAACATGTCAAATAGGTAATCAAAAATCACAGGAGTGGTACAAATCACAGTCTACTGGGGGAGGGTGGGAGTGTTGGTGAATGTGTTGGAGTGTTACACATGCCTGTCATGAGACATGAGTTCATCAGTGTCGAGCGGTTCACGCTTGCTCGGATTTCAAGTGGATGTGGGATGATTGGCCAGTGGAGATGGAGGGTTTGTACGAATTGTTTTTTGGGCACATAGGCAGAGGTTGTGGAGTTTGATAGCAATGGCCTAGGCCGTTGATAACAATCGCACTCTGACAGATCTGGAGCAGGATTAACGAACCTTGTAGATGACTCGGAACGCTTCATCTAGATTTACTTGATGACCAGCGTCAAGTGAGTGGGAGCCAATCGCACTGGAAGTAGGCCTTCTCGAACCGTTGCAAAGCCATTTCGGCAGGTGTTCACGAATCCTTTCCGACAGCCGCCTTGTGGTCCTCCCAAAGTAACTTGCTTAACAACAACGGGTGAGAGAGTAGACACAGAAAGACGAAGAGAACTTGGGCAAGCTATCCTTAAGGCGTGGCACCAGTACCGGGCAGATGTCGAACGACACGAAAAGTCTCGATGCAAGGTAGACACTCTCGACCGCGTTTGAAAGTCTACGGCTAATTATTTCACGGCTAACCTCACCTCTGTATGAGAAACAGATGAAAACCAGCCTTTTCTCCGCTGTCTAGACGAGTTCACGTTGCGTACCGGAATGCAGATTTTTGTTTATGAATCTATTAGGCTATCCATTTCCAATGACAGTCCTGTGTAAATATCTTTTGCGCGCTGTTTAACAGAGAACGTACCAAATTTCTGTTGTACTTCAACAGGAACAAAACTGTGAAAATGTCTGTATTGACCCGTCCACGTCCTTTTTCTATGAATTGATCTTTGATTTGTTCCTTCTGATCGACGAAGCAACGCGACATTTAGGAATGGGAGTTTGTTGCGGTGTTCTAGTTCGACGGTGAACTTTATATTCAGATGTGCTTGGTTGAACTCATCCTTTATGACCTGGGGTACATTTAGTCCCAATGTTCAACTGTAATATTTGTTTTGATGTATGAAATGAGATGAGAGACATACTGCTTGTCCATGCGGTAAGCCAGCGTGCAACGCCCGTCTGGGGCCAAAATTTTAGCAAAAATCGACCTTTGTCTTGCCAGCTTCCAAGTCGAACCCTGATGGATCCACTTACACGCGAACACAGGGTATTAATACAACAGTTGCCATTTTCTAAGGGATTTTGGACATCCTGGTTGTTTGTGCATCTTTCGGCCATATTCTAGTTTACGGATACACATTACAGTCCGTGCAGTTATATGAATGGTGGTCTTCAGCTAGGTGAAGGAAACTGAAAAGCACAGAGCTGAATAATTATGTTACTCCTGTTAGTAATCTCGGAAATCGTTTAGACAAGAACGACTCGCAAATAACGTGCGATAGATCACATCAAATACTTGACCTGCGAGAAACTACCATGCGTTCCGGATCCGTGATCCGGGCAACAAAATCCGGAGTTCAGACCAAAAGGCTTGCTCAACGGGCACGCCTTATAACCGAAGTCGGGTGATCGAACGGGCACAACAGCACCGAAACTACAACCAGATCAGCTGGCTGTGCGTAGAGTGGGGTGCGCACGCATTTCCAGTGTAGTCGCTCGACCTCATCGACCCAGTGTTTTTGGCCAGCACGGACCACGATCGATAGACACCTGGTCATTCACACACGTCTCTGTAACCGGCTCAGCGCTTGAAAGGCAATGCTGGACTGGGAACAAGAATGCATCGGTGAGTGCAAGTGGACAAAGTAAAAATGGGATATTTCCCCAAGGGATTGTGCCATCATGTGAGTTTTTTCACCAAACGATAGATAATAAAAGGTTGAATTCATGAACGAAACGGACTTACAACTCACTAAAAGACTTACTGAAATCTAAGAATTTTTCCATAAAATCTGAGACAAGTCATGTTGTATTTTTAGGTTTATCGCGCCACTTGTGGACTCTGACGTGATACATTATAGCCATGTTGTGGAACAATAAGCGTCGTTTGGCACCTTCCAATTTTGTGGCCTCGTTACTCAGCTGTGTCGTTTTGCTTCCTGTCAACATGTCTGATTTGACCATTTTATCTGTGCCGTGATGAAGACAACTTGTTACGTTTATCAAGATAGGCGTGAACAGTTCGTTCAGAAATGTTGCCTAGATTGAGGTGATTTTGTTATCCGGAAACCTGCTTCGTCCTGAAAAGCAATATGTCCAGGGTGGGAAGGACGTTTGGTTTGAGTTGACACAGATCACTCGCATCATACGGGGTTTAGTCAGAGGATTACAAAATAGGATAACACGTTGATATACGTGAGTGCTGATCCAACTAGGGTTGGGGCGGGGTAAGGAGGGTAACGCAGTCGTTACAAGTATCGTATTTTTTGCAAACTGACTTCTCTTAAACTGTACAGACGGTAAATGTAGCTGTTTCTGATGACGATTTAGAATCGATACTTTTATTTCACTGAAGGCACGTTGGACTTGTAAGCCCTGGGATGACTAATTCGATCTGTAAATATGTGTCTATCTGTCTTGATGTGGTCGTGTTGAGTTATGTTTGATCACACTCTTCTCAGTTCAGTTCAGTTTGCCGAACATCAACCGTGCACACCTTGGTCTGGACGAGTTTATCATGCTGGAACCAGATCGCGCTCCTGGAACCCACCGATGTACACTTATTGATGTGGTTTGCAGCCGTTTAGAGTTCATTTGTACATTCCGTACAAAAAATATTCCGCCTTCATCCTAGATATCGCGTCTGTTTAACGCCTATCTGTGAATAATGACTAGATGCGTCGCCCACTGAAATGTTTATTGTGTAGTTTCAATAAAAACAAATCAAAACCTTACCCTAGTGAGACAGTAATTTGCAGTATGTTTTTATCAGCTTGATAGAATCCTCTAAGTATACGAATCTACCAGTTATCGTTGGAGATGTTCTGCTCTATTGACAGGCCGACATTATTGTCACGCCAGGATGTAAACAAAAGAGAGCGTTAGCGGATAAACCATAAATTCACAAAAGATGCCCACGGTTTTACTTGTACACAAGCATTCTCCTTAAGCATGACAACAACAGACGTTGTAAAATGATCTAGCATTCCGAGATTATGACCATTTTGGGTTCCTCCATTATTTGTGGACGTTCTCTGTAGATCATGTGTTTGAAGTAGCCCAACATCACAACGTAACTAGCAGAACAGTTAACCGTTGATGTGCGCGGTCGACCATTTCTTCACAGATCATGAACACTGCCCGCTGTAACAAACGTTTTGATAAATCTTCGAACCGATCCACAGGTAACCAGTCTCGTGCTCACATACATTTTAAATAAAATCCCCACTGGTCTCCTCCACATTCTCATCAGAGACAGCATAAATGAAAGCCAGTTTACTACATTGTTCAATTTCCAGATTACCGGCACGTCGTTCGCTTACTTGCGTTCCAGGGGGCTTTGACAAGTCTTTAAGTGATTTGTAAGTTCGTTTCGTCCATTAATTCAACCTTTTATTATCTATCGTTTGGTGAAAAAACTCACATGATGGCACAATCCCTTGGGGAAATATCCCATTTTTACTTTGTCCACTTGCACTCACCGATGCATTCTTGTTCCCAGTCCAGCATTGCCTTTCAAGCGCTGAGCCGGTTACAGAGACGTGTGTGAATGACCAGGTGTCTATCGATCGTGGTCCGTGCTGGCCAAAAACACTGGGTCGATGAGGTCGAGCGACTACACTGGAAATGCGTGCGCACCCCACTCTACGCACAGCCAGCTGATCTGGTTGTAGTTTCGGTGCTGTTGTGCCCGTTCGATCACCCGACTTCGGTTATAAGGCGTGCCCGTTGAGCAAGCCTTTTGGTCTGAACTCCGGATTTTGTTGCCCGTTTCGCAAGTCCGAAATGTAGTGTTGACACGACTTAGTGTTCTGATCATCTCTACGACTATTATCCCACCATGTTTATTTGGTTTCACATGTTCCTGTAACAAATCCCCTTTTTTCTATATGTCATAACGCGACTGCACCTTTGCGATTGTGTTTGGTTCAACGAAGTATGTGCATGGATGTAAAAAGACTGAGTGTTTGTCTTGCTCTTGCACAATACGATACATACAATCAACTGGTCAAACCGGACTTTGCTAACGAACACATACATATTACTCCAATCTTACGTACGAAAAGAGTGATGTACATTCTAGGTAGATTTATATCAACTCGTTACTTATGCTGATTCCTAACTTACGAACATCGGACTGCCATGCGTTTCTGGGAATTCTGGCGTACCCAAAACGATTTGCCTCAGCAAAAGAGCTCCTTCCATCATTCCCGCTCAGTAGCGGCGTGCGACGCTTGAAATGTTCACTGGATCATCCAGTGTAAAGCGGTTTGGTCGATCATGCAGTTCCAAATGTTAAATCATGTTTTCCGGAACAATGCAAATAAAATGGGATTGTTCAAAGGAAGTCTAACTGGGAAGCACTTGTGCTTTAGCTGGTTTTACACCAGCTACAGAAACAACCTACACAAATGGGGCAGACGTTCTACCAGACGAGTTACGAGGTCAGGTCAGGAGCTCAGAAATTTTGAAATTTGATTTAGAAATCTAGTCCATTTTCATCTGCTTGTCGGATAACTGTGACGGATAATGTGTCTGGTAGAAAGTTTAGAATGAGGTGGAACTTACTTCCCTACAACCGTTGCTTTGACACAAATGGAAGGTGTTACCCTTGAAGAAATTGTAATCCGGTTTTACTGGGCCGCCTGATGAAACAATCCGGTAATCTGCTTTATGTGCTATGTTTACGGGCAATCATTCAAACTTATAGTCAGTCAGCATTTGCAGTGTGTGCAACATTCAGACTATGTTTGACCTCCAGTCATGCCATCACATGAATCAAGTCGATCAGCAAAAAGTGGGAACTGTCAAGGGAATTCTGAATCATCAATTTAAGATCAAAATAAAGACAAGTGTCAGTATCCGTAGCAAGGGATTTTTAGACGGTTGAAATGTGCGCCGAGAACCACCGTACGACACCATGTTATGGTTATGAAGGGTAGAAGAGAAGTTTGCATGGAAACAAGACGCACGTTCGCCGATCAAATTCTGTGTGGCAGAGACAGATCTTGCTATTCGATGTGCAGAAATTGCCTCCAAACCAGCACTTGGTGAATTTTTAGCAGAAGACAACAGATCCTCTTTTAGTTCTTCTTCAAGCTACCAAAACACACTATTCTAACCGAATCTGTCTTCCTCTGAATGTGGAATGTATGAACAGTATGGATTTCAGCAGTAAACCTGTTATTCACAAGGTGGCAACGTTGTCTCTTGGTTGCTAGTGATCACCAGTTTATGAATGGACAGCATTACAGCATTTACTGAATTCAGTTACAATTCTGACTTTTCCCAAGGCAAAACATATACGACCGTAGTTGAAGACAAACAGTTGGTGGTAAACCTTTGCACTTCACGATTGGTGGTCATTTCTGAGACCGTCAGCATTACAGCCGGGTTTCTACGTTTGTGTAATGCCTTGTCATATTGTACTGGCTGTTAATAACTCTCTCGGTCAATTAAGTGGATACTGTCACAACGTTTAGCATGAAGCCCGCTAGTCAGCCCGTGGCATGCATCGTGCATCACCACCTCAAAATGAGTTTGTTCGAAACCGTTAGCAGTGGGATTAATATTCCAAGAATCACCGTCACGTCTTAAACATTATTAACACCAATGATTTCTTGTATTAGTAGTTTGCATCAAAGTTGTTGACAGTAGTGGAGGAAATGCTTAAATGTTGCAGAAACATTGAAATGTGTCGTGCGTTAATACACAATCCAATGGTGGATGAACGTACACACTAACAAAAGGCTCCCTGCAGTTTTGTGACAACTGTCTTTAAAGTTCTCAATAACTGCTTAAATGAGAATGTGATATAGTTGTGATTGTGATCCATTTTGCAAATTGGTAACGTTGAACGACTTAGTTTTTCAAGCGGTCTAAACATCCTAAATAAGTCCTACAAAAATCTGAGCTTCATCAAAAACAATCACCACAAGTGATCATTATACGTGATATTGTAGCGAAAAGGTGTCCAGTAAAGCACAATCTTTATTGCCCAACCCGCTAGTTATCATGCCCACGAGCGCTCGCGATTTTGAATCACAAGCCCAGTCCACAACACCCCCCGGTTCCCGCTCGCACGTCGTGTGCACTTCTACCCGGTTTAGGTGTGTGATTGGCGCCTTCTACCCGGGGGTTTTCTGCCTGCTATTCTTCGTCCGTTGATCCGATTTCCTTGAGCGATAGCTTGTCCGGTCGCTCGTGCTGTCCTCCGTCTATCTACTGTGGGCTTTGAACGTACTCTACAGCCGTGTCGAGATATTCCTGAGAGTGTTGGAATAATCACGCCTTCAATTTGGTCATTCATTCTATTTCGGCTGCCACGTCTCGCTCGTTGGTCCGATCCGGTCGAGCGATGACTCATTCGGTCGCCCACGCCGTTCTCCATCCGCTCACGGTGGGTTTTTGGACGCAGCTCCCCATGTGTTGGGGTATTCTGCCGAGAGTTGGAATGCCCGCACTTCCTGCCTGGCTGTCCCCCACAATATTTGTGAACATTATATTTTAGAGAAAAATCGGCGGTCAGAACTGTTGCAGACGTTCTTAAGTACGTGACGCTAAATTTTGTTTCGTCATTCTACACACCACAGATTCCTGTATAAATTGTGTTGTTTTCTGTTCTTATTAAAAAGATCCACCAGTTATTTATTTTATAAAATATGTAATAAAAACTTAGCACCTCTTTGTGTTTGCGTGACCGATGGCCCTCCCGTTCTTTCGGCATCTGATAAATACTTATTAAATGTTCGTGGAAATTTTGTATTGATGAGTAGTAGGGGATTTTGATATTCATTTGGATTGAACATCACCCACAATTGATCGCAGCTGTTGCATTCCCATAGACTTTCCAGTCGGCCCCTTTCGAAACGAATCACTAGACTCGAGTTTCGCTCTCAGTAGAGCTCGTCAGTAGTGCATATCATCGCCACTGCTCGGACTTGAACCACGGACACGCTGTTCATGAGGCAACCGTGTTTACCACTGCGCCATTGACCTCACACTAGGCACGATCGAATTATCATATGTGGACACTCAACCACTTTCGCTTGTCAGTGTGTGAGTGTGATCAGGTTGCCCGATCGTCTCGATAGGAGATACAGTGACGGTCCTGCTTACTCCCATCGATGACCCTCAGTCAGGACTTCTCTCCAAGTTGAAATCACAAAAATCTTTAACTTGTTGAGTTGAAGGCCTATGGGAATGTGACAGCTGCGAACAATTGTGGGTGATGTTCAATCTATATAAAAATCAAAATCCCCTACTACTCATCAGTAATTAAAATACCCCTCAACAAGTTCACTTTCACATCCATAGTTCTTGAAGGCACGAGAACTGATGTTAACTGTATGTTTATAAGCAACTTTCGCCAACGTTGTGATATCCACTAGGTTGATGTTGAGTGCAAACCTACATGAAAACGAAATGGGCTCAATGTTCCAACTGAAGTATTCGGTTTTTCGTTAAGTTCGGGAGCAAATTCTATAAACCTGTTCTGAAGCAACTACATGTGCTCGCTTGATGCCCACTTTATAGGGAAAAAACGTGAAAACACTTCAGACAATTCGATTTTAAAGCGAGAAACACTACCCAAGGGTCATTCGGAGGAATGGATGCGTTTCTCCAAAATAAGACCCCCGAGAAAAATAGTTGTTTAAAATAGTTAGTAAGATCGACGCGCCCACCACAAACATCTTAAGCATTGCACAGTCAAGACAGAAGTGTCAGAACAGAACAGGTTCTTTCCCGGCAAGACGTTGGTCAGAACGAAACCAGCCAATATCAGAATCTCCGCAGAAAAGCAATGTGTTTCCGGAAGAAACACCACAACCAATATGCAAAATTCGTTGGCCTGTTTTAAGTCTGCTCACACGTTTCTACTAAGTCCGGACGACCTTGTAAGCTAGACTTTGTTTTTTTACCTTTGAAACACCTTCTCAACACTTTTTTTTAACATAGTGACTAATTGTGCAGTTAAGCTTCACTGAAAATTTCCCACTTTGTATTTACTACTAACTAGTAAAAAATTAAGACCTAAAAATAATAGCCCATATGTGAGTAATTTTTTTTACTATGGTTCTCAGACATGAATGAATCGGCACAGTAATGCGAATTGATATATCATATATTGTAAACCACTTAAGATCGTGAGACAGTCCGGATGTTAACACATTTCTACCATTGACGCTATTCTACAGGCTCAAGTGAGTCAGAGAAGCGGGAAAAATATCTTGAAAATATCAAATACCTCTGAGTCGAAAAACGCTTTCAGTGCAATAAGTGTGGTTAGATGCTTGCACATTGTAAACAGATTATAACAGCTAGTATGAAAAATATCGTTGTACATCCATACTTCACATCGTTTTCATTCCAAACTTCAAAAAACTGCTTCTCAAACTAACAAAACCAAACGTTGGTTGATATACACTTCTGCTCATACAAGCATTTCGTTTGGAACAATAACAATAATCATACCGAAATTTACCAGTACTTCATGTTGGAGTTGTGTGTGTGCGCATGCATATTTTGGTGTTCCACAATGAAAACTTGTGTTGTTGTCTAATTAGTCTATGCAATATGCATATTTACCTAGAAAGATAGGTCTGTCAATGCTTCCGTTTCAACCGCGTTGACATTCCCACTCAATCCAGTCACTCCTCTCACGCGCAATTGGAAGAGGTAGTTAGGTGGGCAATCTATCGACCAGAGCTTCGGTGAGTCACGTTGCTCTGCCTACTCGCCGTTTGAAACCGATTCCGTCTACTGAATGTATACCCGGGTTTGAGCAGCTTACGTGGCTGACTCAGAGCCCATATTTCCCAGCCAAGGAAGAAAAAATCCTGTGTTGCAGCGTTTACCAGTAGACGTACGCACCAGGCAACGTAGTGTGTGTGTGTGTGCGCGCGCGCGTATTCCACGAGCGCAATCGACCTGCCGACTCACAGCAGTCCCACGTGGACCGTAATATCAGAACGTGTGACATGCTGTCGTGTGATGCAGCACGGCATGTCTAGCCACGCTCTCGCTCATTTTGTAGACCGCCAAATTGACAGGCTTCACTGCTGCCTCGGCCGTGACGACATGGGCACACTATAAGTGGGACAGGTCTACCCTTCATGTCAAGGCCGAATAAATCAAGTAACCAATCCGCAGTAAGATACAGAAGCAATATAGCGACTGCTCTCGCTACGCGCGTTAAAGAGCGCGCGTTATTTTTCGGTCCGTCTGATTCGTGGTCTGTGAAGCGGCTTCTCAGTGAATGCTCTGCTATCAGTGGATTCGATTTGATCGTGTTCGTTTTGTCTTTCGACGTGAGCTGCGTCTATCAGAAAACAGTTGCACTTGTTCAAGGCAAGATGACCGGAATGACGGCAGTGGGTTTCGACGGTTTTCACGACCTACACTCGAGCGCGCTGCGACGGGAAGATATGTATGAGTACAAAGTGAGTTCACACTTTCTTTATCCCTTGGAGACTTATGGCAAGTACTGTGGTCATTAGGTTATTTTGATTATCGAAACGCTCATACATCGGCTTCAAAACGTTCAAGTGAAGGGAGGTTTACTTCACCTGAAAGATGAATTTTCTGTTTTAACAGTCAGTTATATGACTGTCGTCAGTCGTTAGCCACTTCATTGGTTTGGATGAACGTAATCCACCTCAGTTTGCTGGATTGTAGTGACTGTGGTAAGATATATAATTGTTTCTTAGCGGTCACTATCGCACAAACACTCCGGTGGATTACTGGCTTCGTAGCTCAGCTGGTAGAGCATTTGCCGCGTTTGGGCATGTTGTTTCTGTTTCGAATCCAGCCCAAGTCCAAATTTTCTCTTCTGAAATATCCCATTGTGGGGCTAATCGTTGTGAGGATTAGTCAGACAGAGACGGTCTGATTGAGACTCAACCTAACCGAGTGTCTTTCCCTACCGGACGCGCCGTGTATATCTACGAGGGACGAATAAATCTGATTAGCTAGAAATGTTTTGTCTAGAGTAACTTACTTTTGTCTCTCATGTAAACAATTTTGACTTGCGCTCGTATTACTCGAACGTTGCGCACACAAAGTTTCCACAAATGTGTCTGTTGAATATCATACCAATAGTATTAATGCACTTTTGCCTGTGCTTAAATGTATATCATGGAATAGCTAATATTCCCAGAATGAAAGCCGAGAGTCCAGTTGGGATCGTTGCATTTTGGGGCTCATTTTTCTGTGAGCAGATCGTGAAGAAAGGCACCAAAGCGGTTTCGGTCGATGACATCAAAGGTTGATGTTATGATTTTTTCTGGCTTCACGCCTATGGAAATAAAACCAGTATCACTCTCATCCCGGAGGCATGCACCGTTGTCCATCTCAATTAGCACTTCAGACTCGTATTTGATTAATGGTTGATCTTTTTGTTAACCGGGTTGTGTGAACCTACTATTTACTTAGCTTCTACTAGAAGTAGTTCATCAAAACTTATCGCATTTTGTGCACTATCATTTATTAAGCCTTCCCTAAAGCCAGCGCGGTTTCTCTTAATCACAGAGTAGCTGTTCACTTCAACCTAAAATTTATTTTAAATGTTTTACTTCAAGTTTTCCATAATGAAGTATTTATCAGCTGTATTCACCGATGTCTCTTGTGTTATATTTGAAGTGGAATACACTGTTGAATATGCCCAACATTCAACTATGAACGATGTGTCAATTTTAAGGTCCATATAACCCATGTAATTAGTCGATGATCTTTCTGTGAATGGTTGCACGCAAA
>JTDE01000354.1:48986-83306 GCA_014338405.1 Paragonimus skrjabini miyazakii
TTAGCGAAGTGGCATGACAATAATTCAACAAAAGGCAAGCGATTGGGAATGCTGATTTTGCGCGCACACTTCGTTTGATTTGCCACATCTCTTTATCCATTGATCGTCAGGTCCGCGTACATCATCATCGTCCATTTGTAAATTTCGTGCTTCAGCGCTCTCCGTAACATGTTTTAAACTTCGCCTCCCACATCATACACACCTGTGAACGCCCTTAAAAGCTTATCAACCATAAGGTTCGCGAAGAGCTCACAGAGCAGCAGGCTTAAAATGCGTTAGAATTAAGTTGACCTGTTAAGTTGTCTATACCTAGGCAAGCTTCGACGTGGCAACCAAGTTTTGTAATCAGGGTATGTCGTCGTTAACAACAAGCACATTGTGTACCAGGAAAAGCCATTGAAAAAGCCACTGAAAGCCTCAGGATGATCAAAGACTTCGAGTTACTATACAAATATCTGTTTATTCCCGATAGGTTGAAATTCATTCCAGATCAAACTATGGGAGCATACACTCTTCGTTAGGATTTCGTTCGGATTACACACTGGGTATCTAACCTGAACATGCACAATCATTGGTATGCTACGATCACGTCATTTGTTAAAGGTTTCAGTGTCAGCCACAAGACAATTTCTGCCGTGAGACATACTAGGTCAAACATGAGTTGAACATTGTCAGACTCTCCAGGAGCAGTCTAGGTAACTCGGTTATGAAGCCACTATGTTACCTTGAGTTCATGCCACGTACACCGGTACCTCTATCCGGCCGCTGCTAAAAAATCAAATGTACTTTTGTTGGCACCACTGATTGTGCGTAACCGAACAGGTCTTGCCTGTGGGTCCCTGGACGTAGTGACTGATTCACGCAATTTAACCGTATCTAGTTTGGGCTCAGATAAACTCTGATCACTGTGCCGTTGTAGTCGTGTGCTTCTGTTGCTACTCCGTTGTTCTAACTCAAACGTAAGAATTATGTTTGTCAAAAATCAGAATTAGACCAGTATTGATAGCTGTCTTTAGTCTGATTCAAGTGGAACTGTTTCGCACTATCCGGCATCATTACGTTATCCTAAACATACATCTGAACAATATAATTCTACAACAATCTGGAATGCAGGTGATTCCTTTCTGTTGAGTGATAACTGTCAACAGCAACCATAGCCCTGTCCTAGCGATGTGCAACAAGATACTTGCTCTATAAATTTTTTCTTCTTCACATAACTAGTGGCGCGGAACCGTTCATGGCGTGCTATTGACAGCTATTCTCTGTGGCTTCATACTGCAACAACCTAATCACACTTGGCGCCAGTGGCTTCAGATAGCCAGCGACTTAATACATATTACTGTTCTTCTATAGGGTTATGGTATTACCGTACACGACTATAAGTAGTATGTGTTGAGGTCATTTGAAATCTCATGACTAAAACTAAGTGGATTTAAGGTTACATTGTTTAACATTCGATTGAATTAAACTAGATCGTCAAAGCAAACGGAAATCCCAGCGATAATCACATTCACTTTCAGTTGACAATTTAGATGTAATTATAGGGTCATTCTTATTGCAACGTTAACGGAGAAGTCGTCAGCACGCATTCTTCACTAAACATCACGACTAGAGTTCTACTTCATGTCCTGAATTCTATACGAGTAACTGGTGAGCTCGAACGGGGTTAACCTGGGTGATAGAACTCGTAGGAACTCTTCAGATTGGAGGAAGCTGAGTTATTGTGTGTGTGTGTGTATGAATTTGCGTTGGACAGTTCAGAAAGAAAAGAAAGACCGGTAGATGTTTTCAGTTCCGGAAGGTACGCATTAGTATGCTTGTGCATGAGAAAGAGTCGTAAGAAAATAAACGGAAGTGAACCCCAAACATGGTTTACCACGCATACTACAACTGCATTTCACCAACCACGAATAAGCAGCTGGCCAGGTGCAATTGAGAGCTCACGTGCATCTTCACCATGTTGCTTCGCTTGTGTACTTTTTATTCTGCTCAATGGTTGGGAAACCTAGCAGGTTCGTAATGAAGATATCAACAGACTTACTGTACCTGACCATCGTTTGTCCGTCAATTAACCCACATTAAATGAACTGAACGCGTGAGCAACATGACCGTTCGCCGGCGCAGATTCCGGAACGCTCGGGATGCGCTATCAGTTGGTCAACTAATCGCGTTGCACAACCTGTAGTGGTTGGGTCATGTAATCCGTATGCCATCTGATCGTTTACTGTAACGGGCACTATATACTGAGGCCACCAGCAGTTAAGTAAAACCACGTGGTGGTCAACCAACAGCGTGGTCACGAAATGTGAAGACCCTGACTGTTCCATTGAAAAAAGTGAGTGGGTGTCACCTACCTGCCTGGGATCTGCGAGATCACTCGAATCGCTGGCTGGAAACGCTATCCAGGATAGCAATGTGCTACAGTCATTGGTGTGTCTGCATCCATACCATTTCTAGTTCTTCTACTTAGGCTTCTTTTGGTAGATTTTCCAACCTTTTTAGTAACGTTTTCTTCTAGTATGTTCCACGTCACTGTTTAAGTGAACGGCGACTTGAGCCACAATACTTTCCAGTCAGGTTCAAGGCCGTTGTACTGCTGCTGCTGATGCAAAGTCTCCTACTACTCAGTAGTAATCAAAACATCACTCGACAAGCTGAATGCTCCTTTTGGTTTCAACTTAGAGAGAAGTCCTAGTCGTGGAGTCATTGATTAGAGTTAACAGGACAGGCAATCGGGAAATCTAGGCATTACTCACAAACAAATGTGGCCGGGTGTTTCCGTGTGTTAATTCAGTCGTGCGGACCAGTGGTCAACAAGGCTGCCTCAAATGTTTGGCCGGCTGTGACAAGGATGTGCACTACTGACGAGCTCTGTTGAGAGCGAAACTCAACTCTGGTGCTTGTTTTCGAAATAAGCTGACTGAAAAATCTATTGGACTGCGACAGCTGCGATCAAATGTGTGATATTCAACTGATATCAACTCAAATCCTCTACTACTCATCAACAGACTTTAGTGAGTCGTTTTGTATTAGATGTACCCGGACGCCAAAAGAATGTTTTCAACGGTTGTGGGTGGTCCTCACTTCATGTCATACTTAAATCCCCAACTTCCATCAGGATTGTATGGTCAACTCAAAAACCGTTTTAAACAGGAGAGAGATGTCTTCTCATAAGAGTCTACTTACGTGTTTAATTGCTTTTAAGTAACTGTAAGTTTTTGGTCCCAGTGAACGTGCAAATATTTGTCCGCGAAGTACCTCAGCGACGCATTCAAACAACGTGTCACTACGTTGTGTAAACTTTGAAAGCAATCTTACATATTCACAGACTACGAACTTCACTAGACAACATGACGCCCATATGTCTGTATGAGATTGTAGCTAAGAAAGATCTGCTTATGACAGACAAAGCTGAGTAGCAACAGCAAAACACACCCTCAAATGTGTTTTTATTTGAAGGTCCATCAAATCCTGCAGCATCCATCTATCAGGCTACTCCTTTTCTGTTTGACACATGTCACTGCACGGTGCTATACCTTCCTGTTAACTTCATACAGACTCTTTCAGGATTCACTTCAGTCGATTGTTACACACGAACATCTACACGACTGTAGATCGCCGAACTTAATATTCCCGAACAATTTTTGTACCATTCTTTCAGTATTTCTGAGTGAACGGTTTCACGTATGCTTTGAGCAGTTGTCGTCATTGGATAAGGCGACTTTCGGAACATGATGTACAAAAATTCGGAAATCATATTCCACCATGTGATTTCATTAAACTAAAACATGTCAAAGAAACTTACATTTAACCGACAGCGTAACGGTTCAGAAGAGACAGCGAACAGAACATTAAGCATATGTCTGACTAACTCTTGGTGGCAAGGCATTTCACAGCACCATGGTTAGTCACCACAAACCTACACAAAATTTCAGAATAATTCATAGTATGAGTGATATAAAATTTACAAGTAAAATCTTCGATCAGTCATTAGTAAACTAGGATGCAATAAATCATTTCGAATACTTCGGTCTTCTCTAAAACTGAAATAAGCCGACACAAATTACGACTGTTGATGTTGACTAAAGAAACCGACCTGTTTAAGCTTTTGGTGCTAACATAGAAAATCATGTTTTTGTGAACGTATTCAAGCGCATTAATATGCCGTGTGTTAATTTTAGCACACCTATTCCATCGTCAACGTCTGATACTAATATGCCATTTTATGGGTAAGCAGTCTTTGTAATACGCAGATGGTAAGGGGTAGAAGTTATCAAAGGTTCCATTCCAGGACTTTTTAAAGCTACTCTTAATCGAATGGAGCATTTGCGCTCCTAGATGTATACAGATTAGTTTCAATCACGCATGCAGACACCCACACACGCACGTGTTCAACCGATTCGTGCGCATTGTCACCGGCATCTAAAGTTTGTTGATTAGCTGTAGGGCTAGTTACACCAGAAGCTTGTGGTTTATCAGCCATGAACATACAAGCTCCAACAGGAATATTTGTAACTAGCCAGACAATCAATAGTTTGACGCTTAACAATTCTCCGATTCACATAGATAGATAGATAAGGGACCAGTTGTGGAGACAATGCGCGATCATTTTTTAACCGGTAGTTGCAAACATACGCGGAAATGCGGCAGTAATGGTGTATGTATGCTCTTTTTAATATTCCTAAGTGCCATTAGATTAATAGCAATAAGAAAGTGTAAATACAGGGGTGCGGAATAATTATTGTTGCTGGCGTTCACACTATCCAGTGAGCTATTGTTGCTTTCTGAGTCACGTTGACTCCGATCGACATTGAACGTCTTTTTCGCCACTGATGAATAGATGAGTAAGGCCCGTTAACTTACTAAATTCCAACATCAATGAAGAGTAGTCCGCGTATGTGACTCCAAACAGGTCACGTCAGTTACAGCTCATTTAGTAACAGAAAATGAAATTAATAATTGGATCTTCTCTAGAAAAGGTCTTATTCTGTCAGGATGCGAGAGTGAGCGGAAGAAAGATTTACAATCGTTTGGACAGGTTTAAGGCGGTCGTCGACAAACTCTGATCGTATGCTGCCTTATATCTTGTGTGAAACACTCACGAAGACGAAAAATACTGTCCACGCTGGTGAAAAACTTGCTTTGCTTTGCCTAATAACTGTTTTTCAGCAGGAGGAGAGTCCTGCATCTTGAAGTGTCCCCACGGACATTAGATCAATTGCTCGATCATCTCCCTCACATAAAATATTGGAAGTCCATGTGAATATCACTTCTGGCTGTGGCGCATATAGAACCTGTCTGAAGTGATTATTAAGGTGTTATTTTCAACAGTGAAAAAATTATGTTGATAGATCCCGACGGTTGTACAACTTAAGAAAGAGTGAAAATTCTTCACCATATAAGAACGACGGTATTTTCTGGTTTGTAATGAGTTTTCCTTTAAAAGTACAGTTGAACAGTAGTACTGAATAAGAATCGGGTGGCACCATCTAAGGTTCATAGTGAACAGCATAAAAGGACGATGTGCGTTGCATTTGAAAGGAATGGAGGGCGTAAATTCTATTGATTTTTGTAACTTTGAACCCAAAACGTCGAAAGTAACCACACTACTGTTCGCCGCCTATTCTTGTTGCTATTGTTGTGTAGATAATAACACCTATCTGGTGTTACTACTTGTGTTATGCAAAGAATGAACCCTTTGCCGGAAAAGGTGGGTCATGTTATTATAATAAGTCTCAGTGTCTTTAAAAATATTTCTCCCGCAGTACATGAGTAACTGGCGAGTTTCGGTTGCGCTCCCATAATGCCAGATTATACAGGATTTTATTTAAGATATTTAGCAGCTCCTTAATCATAGTGAAACCCATGGTTTCAGTCCTTGCTTGGCGTGGCCAATTACCGATTTTAAGTATTGTGAGTAGTGGCTCTTTAACTCTGAGCAGGCGTTACCAAAACGTTCACAGTAAATCTATCGTTTGCAAACATTTTTCGTGATCCATCGTTTTCAGGCTAAACGATCCCACCTTGTTATTTTATAGGGGGATTGTTCAGTTTTAGCAACATTCGTCGCCAGGGGTCGACTCATACTGTGGTAACTCAAAATGAACATTCAAGGTCAAACAAATAGTGTTTCTTAGTCAACCTAAAACTAAACTGTTTTCACAAGTGGACTTATGGTGGCCGTTTATACTCTTTTATTTCTGTGTTAGTCGTGGGGGTAAATCGTATTGTTTAGTCTAAAGTGTGAATAAAAGGGAGGGGCAAAGAATGTTATTGACATACAGCTATTTGGGAACTGAATACTCAAAAATCCTGAAATAACTTTCCGACAGGTATGTATGTTTGGTGACCGTCGGATATGAGTCAGAAAGATGGCCGGAACATTTGTTATTCAGTGTGTCTGCCACTTCTGTGCTGATCGTACATTCTTGAAACTTTCACCAACGATTAGGCTGTGATCACGAAATTGGGCAATACTTTCCAAAACTGTGCAATATAACATTTGAACTCCATTGCATGGAACTATAAGGCTACAGATGGTATCGCACTTCTGTAAACATCTCAAAGATTCTATGTTTGTTTTAGTGTCTGTCTAGTATGTTTCTGAAGTTCTGAAGCTCACCGTTTTTGTTCACATTACTCTTGTTACTTATCGCTTTTTACTCATAGTCATTTCGGATTTTTTTCATCTACACATGAGTTTCGTGTGGTAACCATGTTTACAAATTCGGTTGAAGCAAAAAGAGCTATTTACCTCGTTTAACCATTTAGTCATAGACTGTTGGCGTAATTTTCCAGTCAACTTAAACAGAAAGAAAAATCATTCATTTAGCATTGTGTTCGAATTCCTTGTCATTTGTATGGCATGCCTGTGAATTTTAAAATTACTGAACCAAGAACCTATTTAATTAGCCGAATAGCCATTTTGTACCATCATTTTGTGTCATAGCCGATAAAAGTAACGATAATGCTCGGCGTTGACTGAAAAACGTCCTATGAAGCTGTTGATCTCGCAGGCAGCCCGCCAGACAAGGAATGCTCTTTGGTGTCCAAAAAAGGCTGCTTCATAAAGCAACTATGAAGTCATAGTGATGTTATCACAACCACAGTTACCATGGTAATGCATGCATTTAAATCACAACTTTATGTTTCAGTCTACAGTACAAGGCATACCATACATATGTTAGAGTTCCTCTTTTGGCCCACTGCATTGTCTTTCTTTCCGTAAAGACAACGCTTGTACATATTTTTTCCAGAATAGTTTGCACAACCATTCGTTCTTCAATTGTTATCATTTTTCGGCTCCTGCTGGTTTAAACGAATGCAATCTACGTGATGTGTGTGCTGATGGCTGCACAGTAGGAACGAGAGAAGACGTTTATTAAGTAGTGTAGTCGGTGTAAGTCGGCTAAAGCATGAAAACATGGGAGTACGACTTTCAAACACTAGATTGGACAGTCGATAAATCATTACACATGCAGGAGTCAGTGGATCAATAAGCAACGAGGTAGAGGCGGAAAACGCGGGCAGATGGAACGGTTCTTCACTACGGAATTGTCGGTAAACCCTGTCTGGTCTGAGGCTCCTTTTCAGTAGACGAGCTGTTTCATCACTTGTCTCACGCTTTGTTTCTGTTAATGTTCTTAATTTCAGTGTTTAGCTTATGTGCATATAACTGGAAAATTCACTCCTTTCAACAGTTGCATCAAACCCAGATTTTGTGACTAGCTGTCTCGTTGTGTATAGGTCTTTGAGTGACTTTGTCATCATCTAGCTTGGAAGCTTCCGGTTGTTTTTTCTATACAACAATTTCCCATTTCAGTCACATGTAGCTACCTGGATTGGTTTGCCTTGATAGTGGTTCACCACCATCGAAACGCCGAGTAACTATAGCTTTCTTCCAAGAATTTTTCATATAATCTTGATTCTCGAAAATACGCCGCTCAAATGGGTCAAGCCGAGTTCGTAGTCTCCAGCCAATCATCAAGTCGGCCGGTGACAAACTATTCGTCTCTTGAAACATACTTGACAATCGAAGAAAAACTGATTTACTAGGTTGTAAATATTCCCTACTTTACTGCTTGAATTGCTCTTCGGGCCAATTAGTTGAACGAGAAATGATATGGTAGTACATGTATTTCGATGCCGTTGCCTTGTAGTAAAAATTAGAACTCTATGCTGGTAAATACTAACACACAATTATACACGTTTCGTTTTGAACTTTCACACCACAAGGCTTTTGGTACTGTGTGACAGGCTACAATATTTTTGTCAGTTATGACTAATACACGGCGGTTTGTTGACCAATCAAAATCATTCAGAATTCAGTGTAGAAACTTGAAACGTCGTTTTTGGCCGTTAAACTGTAGACGTTTCTATAGATCACACAGTGGCCGGATACTGTCAGGTTCCTGGACGAGAGCACTCCAGATAACTGCAATTGTACTCGTGACCGCATGCTCGATAGCCCGTATCTTTAGTACCGAGCTGTTTTAGGCTGTTGGGCTTTGTAAACCTGGCTCAGAGTGAGAAGTATATTGGAATGAATGAAAATAATTAACCAGATTATAACCTTCATAGCTTTACTTCACACCAGTTGACAAATCGACCATTTAGGCAGTCGTGGATTGTGAGTTCTGTATTCAAAAACTGATTTTAAAATAAGAAATGTCACACGTGAGGTTTCTGCTTATTCTGGCAGTTTTATCACAGTTGGTAGTAGTTTTGAAAAAAGGATTTTCTCACTTATTGATACAGTTCGGTTGACCTTTACTAGCCTGAAACAATCTTGGTAGCTGCCCTGTAATCGTCTATCAGCAAAGGGAAGGTTGGGGGCACTGGGACTGTGCATGCGATGTGTTGTAAAATCTGGTTGCTCCACGTCGTTATCTACCTCTTTTGTATGACTGTTTTCCACGGAAAATTACCCGTTTGTGTTTGCACCGTCAACGGTGGCATATGCTAAAAATAGATAACCTCATTACGTATACTTATATACAATGAAAAACATCAACAAGTGCTCTGTAGCCAGTTTCTCATTGCACGTGATTTTAGTATTCTTGTTGTTTCGTTGGAATGTCTAGTGTTTTTACATTTGAACAAAGTCACGAGAAGGAACAGCTGAGAGCGGTCGTAACAATAATCACAACACACTTGTCCCTAACCTCACTATGCGGTCTAATCCTTCAACGTCTTTAGCCAATGACTTTGAGCACCTTTTGGATCTCCAGTCATGAAGCCTGGTATAGTCAGCAGTCAACAGCAGACAGTTTCCTCACACTACTTCTAAGTCATAAGTTGTTCGCTGTATTGTTTTTTCTCGTCACTCCCAAAATGCAAAATAAAGTGGCAGTGCTCTGGCGATGAATATTTTGCGTAAAACGAGTTTGTCTGTTTTCAGCGCTCATCGCTGTACTTCACCATTGTTCTTTAATATCACCATCACGTAATGTTCCGCGAGCAGCGATTATCCTCGATGTGGAGCGGTTAATTTTGATAACTGTTGAATAGTATCACGTGCACAGTCGCATTGTCTGTTTTACCTTTTAACGGATAAGTACACACTGTCGACTACTAGTGTACCGATTTCAATCCTTTGATTGTTTTGTCTTGTAATCGTAAGTAATGGGTTATGAGGTACACATCTTTTTCAGCTAAGTGTTTGTAATGTGAACCCTACTTTGTTTTTTTTTAAAATTACTATTACAGATCCGATTAACTTATATCTGAAACGCAAGATAGCCAAGAGGAAATAGCAGTGACTCACCACAATACAGTTGTGTGTACCTAGTTTTCTGCAATTGGGTGGTGTACAACCGACAAACTGTCTAGTTTGCCATACGACGACAAATGTCTTGTATTCCGAAACCTTAAAATTCAGCTTCATTCAGCGTTATATGGGATAAAATGGCTCCACTTTGTCAATTGTTCTACAATTCTATCAGTTTACAGACTTTGGTAGTCTTCTACACAACTCATCCTATCGAACTTTTCGTGGACATCATTCTATACGGTTGCTAGAACTAAAAAGCTGCTTTCATTGCTACAGGTCACTTCACGGATTCAGATAGACCTCTGACATTCAGCAAAGCGCGTTTCCTTGTACCTGGTTGAAAGTGTGATGCCACGCAATTTGTGATTTTTTATTGCAACCAGCTACAACAACGTGGTCACGAAATATAAAGACCCTGACTGCTCCACTGAGCAAAGTGGGTAGGTGTCGCTTATCTGGATGGGGTCCTCGTGATCAATCAAACCGCTGGTTGGAGACGCTATCCTAGATGACAATATGTCGCAGTCAATGGCGTTTCTGCATCCATACCATTCCTCGTTCTTCCGCTTAGTCTTCTTTTAATAATCTGCAAACTTCCTAGTAGCGTTTTCTTCTGGGATATTCCACGTCACTTTTGAGGTGAGCAGCGGCCCGAGCCACAGTAGATTTTGGTCTGGCTCATGGCTGTTATGATGATGATTGCAACCAGTTAATCTACCACAGGATCTACTAGACTGTCAAAATAAGTTATGTAATCCAATTTGCCACAGTGTTCTTTTAGTGTAGTATAGAAACCCGACAGATCTCATTCCAATCCTATGCAGACAAAGGATTTGAATATCAGATGCTGTGAACTTCCGTGTTTATTTTTAACAGTATCTCTTTCACGTGTAATAGAGCACATAATTTAGTGGGAGACGACTTGTGATTCAAACTCTGAAATATTTCCTTGTTACCCATTATTCAGCTTACTTATTGAGTACCAATTGCCTCAGTAAAAGAGAGTGGGGATTCGGGATAGATAAAACGTGAAGTGGTCGAGATAATGACACTCCACTGGGAGCGATGCTAGTTGTTAGATTTGTGACCTTGCAGGCTCCTGTTTGAGTTTGGAACCCTGAGGTTATCTAGTCTGCCTATGATAGCATAAATTCTTTCCCGCGATTATCCCACCACCAGTTTCCCGTTACATTTTATCTCAACTTTTGCCTTTTGCACAAATGACTAGACCTTTACCGCTCTTAACGTGAGTAAGACTTTATCAAATGAGGCTGTAAATGGTATCAACTATTGGAATTGAGTAGGAAAAGACTATCAGAGGTCTATGAGGCTTCCAAAGACGCGACACACTCGTTGGGATTCAGGAGGATATATGATGTACATATCTTATCAGAACTTTGAGACAGTATACTCATTAAACGTTAAAGTTCCCTTGTGCTTATAGCATTAGATGCTTATTGAATGGCCTCGTTTAGTTGCTTATTGAAATGGCGAGTTCGGCTAATGCGATAGATAGCCCGGGCGAATAGGCCTTAGTTAACTATGTTACGGATTTTGAAATCGTCAGTCCAACATATCGATGTGGTGGCTGTCTACTCACCGTATTTAATATTTGGATCACGTGTACACTACAAATGACCTCCTGGAACACTACATATACACAGTATTAATCGAATGGTAGGTGAAATGAGCTTGTGAAAACCTAAGATTTGTGAGAAACGGTGTTATACGAAGCATTGGAAAGAGTGCAGCACAGTGGTCTTACAACAGTTGAGTTTGTAACATCGAATAGTATTCACACTTAATTTATCGGTTCTGTCTCTGAAGCAGTAACACAAAGATCGGAGGTTATATTTGATTGTGAATCACATCCTCTTGGCTAATCGATGGGGAACGTAAATAAATCAAGTTTAGGGAATCTATATATTTCCAATTACTATTCTCAGGATTTGCGCACAACGCCAGAAATATATAGTGAAAAATAATAGGATGGCAGTTGTGTGACAACTTGGGGATTTTTGTTCTCGGTAGGTAGGTGAGATTGGCATTTTTGTAAACAAGTAAAGCGCCCAGTTCCACGCAGATTATTCTTTTTATACGTCAGTTTTGTGATCCACATATACTGTTCCGGCAGGATAGCAGCAATATGCATGAGTTTCGAAAGACCGAACGGGGCTCACTGGATCACTAAGTTGATACACTTATTTGATGATCATGACGCCTACAATATAGATCGATTGAGAATCTCTGTGGTCTATTAACCTGGCCCATTTGCCACAATTACGGAACCGATCAATCGGATAAACGTTTAAGGGAGGGGAAGATGAAGTGGTGTTAGTGAGGGAGGGTCTGAAAGTTTTTTGTTTCTGTAAATGAACTTCAATGAACGTCAAGCACTTAATGAACAAGACACCATGCGCAGTTTGCTCGGTGAATTAGAGATGAATTTCTTGTTGATATTCAGAAAAAGTGGTTGTTATGCCCCTTTTTAAAGTTCAACAGTTACATCGTATCCTTGGTGATCTTGACCGTTAAACGGTCATTTCTGACCTGTTGATAGTAAACTATAACTTCTTGTGATAAAATTGTACCCACTACGAGTTATTGTTGTTCTTGTGTAAACTGAGTTAGTCTGTGACTTGAAAGTAAATATAGCCAGACGATTAATGACTCTATAAGTGTGGAACTTCGAACATCCCACGTTTTTTATCAGATATTACTTACGATATCTTGTAATGGACGTTCTGGGCGAGACATTTTCATGAATGAAACAAGTGCACCTGTAAATGGTTTGCAATTCAGTGAATCACTACGTCAGTCATAAAGCACTATACTAACACTCAAACGTTGACCCAAAAGGTTCTTGAGCAAGCTACTCACTTGTCATGATAGTCCATTGAAAACGATAGCCCTGGGTGGTGACAGGATTTGGTGCACATGTATAGTCCAAATCGAATGGCGTTCGAGAGCAGTTTAATACTTTTACGTTATGAATCCAATCACGTGTTTTTGAAGAGAATGGACAAATTTGGAAATGAATAGCATCTCACGCGGGCTCTCTGGTCTTCACAAACTGTATTGTTTTTCACATGACTACCTAGTTGGCATGATCAGATATAATCTAAACTTGGAGAACGTAAGAAAGCCCAAATTATTTCATTGTCTATTGAACTATTTCTTTTTTTCTTTTTCTAACTTTACTAATGAGTCGTAGCACGACAAATTAATTAATTCATACATTATCATTTTCTTGACGTTCATTCTAGATGCGATGGCGATACACTGATTGCAAACTGGATTCTAGTTATTTCGTAATCAAGTTATCTTTTCTTCTGATTCGTTTTAAAAACTTATTCGACAACAATCCAATTAATCTATATGACAAGTATTATGTGGTTCTTTGTGTGAACCTCAAACAAAAAAACTGTTTACTACTTTGGCTGGTGTTTATGTGACCACACATATGTCTTACTAATGCCCATCAGCTGGTTTCTCCCAGCTGAGTCAATGACTCCTCCGAATGAACTTCCTTCGAGCAGTCGTTAATTCCGTTTCGCCGCTATTTCTGGTCGTAATATGAACCTACACATGTGCGTGTGTGTCTGTAAGCGAGAAAAGCGTAGTCTGACCTGGCTACATAGATCGGAAATCCTCAGTTGAGAGTGATTCTGTCATGGCAACCCCGCCTCTGCTCTATACCGATCTCGTGTCGCGCTCGCTTCTAATTTGAAAAGGAACTTTATTCAGAAATCAAGGGAATCTAATATCGCGGCCAATCCTGCTCGTGTCCTCCACTTCACCAAGACCAGAATGAGTGCTTTGCTTCTCTCGCAGTATGCATACCTATGTATTTGAACAGTCCAGACTAACCTTACGAGAAAGTTAACCATTCATCGCTTCCTTGCGATTTAGTAGATTTACCAGGAAAAATGTTACGAGCCGTCCTGTCGATTTCAGTTGCTGTCGACTTGTAAAGCAACAAAATAAAATTTGTAATGCTTGTTTATTAGACTGAAGCATCAACATACTTGAAATGATTTAAAGTGGCTGGCACTTATTCAGTTGGAATTTCTTTCCGGGCTCAAGAGAGTCTCTCATAACAGCTTCAATCTTCTCTCCCCGTTCGGCTATCTGGCTGAATCCAGTGTGTGAAAAGACATGCGGGTTGGAAAACAGCTCACAGAAATGGTTATCTTGTGTGCGTCGTGCTTTGTCTATATCTGTATTGAGTATCAAATTGTCTGGTCAATGGCACATTGATCCTCAGTTGTGTGATCTTCATATTAAAGACTGTTTACTGCATCCGTTGAAAGTTAACCACATTTAGTCGACGTAGATATTTCGAATTGTACGTCACTCATATTTGATCGCAGCTTTCGCATTCAGATATGCTTTCCATCCAGCCTCTTTTGGAAAGAAGCACTGGACTAAAGTTTCGCACTCAGTAGAGCAGCTCACCAGTAGTGCATATCTTTGCTACCGCCGGGACTAGAACTCCGAACACGCTTTCATGAGGCAACCGTGTTTACCAC
Organism: Paragonimus skrjabini miyazakii; assembly: GCA_014338405.1. Classification (NCBI taxonomy): domain Eukaryota; kingdom Metazoa; phylum Platyhelminthes; class Trematoda; order Plagiorchiida; family Troglotrematidae; genus Paragonimus; species Paragonimus skrjabini miyazakii. Next base: position 63,291 of record JTDE01000354.1, read on the forward strand.
TGTGCCATTGACCTCACATTACGTACAACCGACTTATCATATCCAGTGTTTTAATATAACAATTCTGTCTAGTGCTTCTTTCCGGAAGAGGCTGGATGAAAAGTGTATCTGAATACGAAGGCTGCGACCAAATATGAGTGTTGTTCAACTTGAAATTAACCAAATCGCCGATTATTCATCAGCAGATGTCGATGTGTTTGTGTTCATTTGAACGGGCCACTGTCTACATTACTTATAGTCGGTGTTACTTCGGCGCGTTTACGTCTTTTGTATCCCAAGATATTCCAGGTTAATGGCTAATGGATATTAAACATTAGGTAAACTGAATACTGTCAAGCTCTCCAAACAAACAGGCAAGGCACAAAGAGGCCAGAAAGCCAGTGGGACATTCAATTTGCCAGCAGTCCAACTTGAACCGAAGTGCGCATTTGTGTAAATCCGGTATTAAGATACCACACATCTTCGTTTCGTTAAATTCTTACAGATCGGTCGTTCTCACGTTCTAGTTCCTCATGCCAAGTTTTTTCTTTGGAATTTTACGAGTCACGTGCACATGTCACATTGGTTGACTGCGTCCCTACTGGTCAGCTTTTCGAGACACTACTTATGAGTAACTTGTGTATCTAAATGTTCTTCGAAGTTCGTTCTCAAACAAACGCTCCACTTTGGCTGCTGGGTATCAATAACGGTTATGAGGTTTTAATCGTAAATCTTCAAGTGAGGGGTCAAGATGTCTGCTAATAGAACACTATTCTTAACAAGCCACACTAATCAGCGTATTTGTCCTATCTTAAGTGTTGCTAATAGGGTGCCGGTCTTCAACAGTTGACCCGAAGCTATTCAGTTTGTATTTCTGTCCGGCCTTCTCCTTTGCCCGATGAATTCAAACAAGGATGAAACTGCTCATAATGGATTGCCACGTTAAGGGTGTGCACCAAAAAGACGTTGAGATAAGTTTCGATATTAGACCCCTGCGGTCGTTACCTATACAAAGTGAACATAAGTTGGATTGTCTGTCCATTCGCGACGAAGCTAACAAGTCACGTTAACCAGAGAATTTTTTCACGATAGTTGGATTGCGTTCCGGTTGTAAGCCATAGTAAACCCAAGCAAAACTCTCTAACTTCTTGCTGTTTGTTCACATATCTGAACAGAGACTTGATATTTAGGTTATCTTGTGCCCATAATAAATACGTAAACTAGAGATCGTGTTGAAATAGCACTCTTTCTTACCTTAGAACAAAAAACAGTGAGGCTGTTGAATTCTAGTTAACTGGTCTGGTTGAAACGAACATCAATATGAAATGGTTTTGACAACTATAACAGCAGAGCTTTCAGTCACGAACTACTACCGGTTTTACGTCATTTCATACATATACACACCCACGCACGCACGTATCAATTGAGAAGTTAACACATGAGCAACACTGATTGAATTAAATAGTGTTGGCTGACTATTATCATGCGGTGGCTTATGGGTCTATACACTTGGTCTACTAAACAATGCAGTCGTTTGGATCGTAGCATTCAGCCGCGTTGAATGTTTTATCTTTACGTCATCATTGATTTTTTTCGTTTCGCATTTGTATACAACAGTCATACAAGCTGCTTCATAGAAAACTATGCAGAGTTTTTGATCTTGCGTGTGTTAAGCTTTGATTTCTGTTCATGGATCCTGGGGGACAATGGTTTACAGAGTTTTGCAGTACGGGAGATGTGTTCACTATAGTTGTAAATGTCTAGGTACTCTCTTGTTGTATATATGACCTCTTTTCCGCGATTTTTTTACTATACAGGTTTAAATTAAGACTGGGATGTGTGCGTGGTAGTTGAGTTACGCTCATGTTGCGTTGACATGCAATAATTCGGCCAGCTGTTGCTGCCTACGCAATTTATTTATTTGACCGTTTTATTCAAAGTTCTGTGATCGTATTGTTTACACGAACTTTTCTTATTCGCGAAACTTGCCGTTAGTCGATAATACCACTCCGTTTAGGAGTAAATGGGAGGATCATCATATTGGTAAAAAACGGAGTAACGAAATCACATGGGTGGAATTTCTGGAGGAACGTGAACACTTACTTATTGATGTGATTGTAAAAAACAATAAAGTGTGAAAGTTACTCCGTAGTCTTATCATCATGACAATTCGAATAAATGAGACGCAATTTCATCCTCAGACTGAGCCAGTGACAGGTGCTCTTAAGTCAAACCGGAAGAAGTGTTCCATCTGCCTGACCTTTATAGATGACAAATCGAGTCCTTACTGTATTGCTTTAAAGTATCCCATGGGTGTGTTGGAACGGTTTGTCCAAATTTTTAATGGAAACATAACCAATAAACAATTTAAGCTTCCTCCATAAGACAAGCTCTTTCACTTATTTGTATCTCAAATGGACAGTGAACAGTGATTTTATCTGAATTTAATAAATCATGTATACAACCATTTCCAGTTTCTCTCTGCCGTTTAAGTCAGAATGTAAAAAATGTCGCTACTCGTTACTACTTTATCTTCTGATAAAAAATGTAATCAGTCTGGGAGACCTAAGGCTTGCAGTAACCAGCATTTTGGCTGCGTATTGTTTAAAATTTAAAATTACTGTTAACAGACTGTAAAGTTCGAATGTGTTGTCTTACCCATTGCATGTTTTGTATAAGCAATACGTTTGATTTTTTTTCATCTTCCAGACTCTCGGATCCTATGCATACGGTCTTTCAGGCCTAGTGTCTCCCATGGCTTCTGACCAGAGCTCTTCTGTCGGCAGTAATTTCGGCGTGGAACAAGTCAGCAATACTTCATCGAGCACAGAATATGAGAGCTTGCTAGATTTGGATTTTATCCTGGAAAACAGCGCAATTCAAAAAACATTTACTGCGTCCACCGAATCATTTGTTTACCTACATCCTGGACTCCCGATTACTAGTAATACGCCGTCGGTACATATGATACCGATGTGTTCCGCTACCAATTCAACCATTTCACCGATCGGACCGTATACTCAAGTGGTACATCCGAATATGAACGAGGTCGGTAACGACACTTTTGTTTCTTGTTCAGAAGACAAGTACTATTACGAGTTGGGAAATGTCACTTCATCCACGCAAGGTTTGAAATCGGATCAACCCATATTTTGCGGTCAGTCAACCTACAAACCTGGCACTGAAGCGCGACTAATGCCTCAAAACCATTATCAATGGAATCACACAATAAACGGGCAACCCAGCACACTCCTGACTGCTTCTTATAACCATCCACACTCTACCATCACTACGACGAACAATGGTGATGGATTTATGTCATCATTAAGACCGAGCGAACTGAGCATCACTCAACAATCTGCATCCAGAGAAGTGACCTACGCCGCTACTGGCAACTCCACAACGGATATGTCGAGTCACCTACCGCCATATTCACTAGAAGTGCAATGTACCAATCCGATTAATCATTCCTCACCAATATCATCACAGTTCTATCCAGTCACATGTGTGGCCGTCGATGCAGTGTCTATAGGTCACCAGACTACACATATCAATTCATCAAATTTGGGTGGTTTGAATTCAATATACGCTCCGCCTAGTTATCTTAACCGCGTTGAGGCGAGCTCAGTCGCGCAATGTAACCCTGGACCAGTGGGCGGATGCAACAGGCTCACACCAACTTCACCGATCAGTTATAAACCCATCTCAACGGGTTGTTATCCTTATCGTTTGGAGAATGCAGCCCTGATTGGTCAGAGTGCGTTTCGGGCGTTGGCACCACGATCTCAAACTCCAAGTACGGCGCCTGCACAACTTACCTGTCAGCCAATTGTCAGCCCTTCTTTAGACTATGCATATCGAAAACTCTCGCCCAACTCGTCGTCATCGTCATCCTCTATTTCCTCTAATTCTCAGACGCACATGAATAGGATCATCAAGTGTCCGGAACCAAATCACTGCGGCCCACTAAGACCCACAATCATTGATGTCACTGAAGCTCTCGTCCCCCCTGCTCGACGTGCCCGATCAAGCCGGGCAAAGACGGGCGATAGCAGCGTCCGATCGAAGAAGTCTCTAGCTCTGTTACACACGTGTCCTTTTAGCACGTGTGCCAAAGCCTATTCGAAGAGTTCCCACTTGAAAGCGCACATGCGCGTACATACGGGAGAGAAACCGTTCCCGTGCGATTGGCCCGGCTGTGCATGGAGATTTGCGCGATCCGATGAACTGACGCGTCACTACCGGAAACATACAGGAGACCGCCCGTTTCAGTGCAGATTATGTCAGCGAGCGTTCGCACGAAGCGACCATTTAACACTACACATGAAAAAACACCAGAACAGTCATTAATCGCTCCCAATTGGTCAGTATTCGCATTTTTCCCCTGTTTAGAGAAGCAAGCAGTAGTATGTTGCTGCCTATTGTTACACACGTGTTTTCATATACACACCACTTGATTGTAAGGGTTGACTGCCTAGTTTGTGCTTCCAGAAATTTCCAGAATTTCGTAGATTCGCTATACAGTACCATTTTGTGCAGCTGTGGTGATCACGGCTACACCGGCTGTGCGTCCTTACGTGCGCTGGGCAGACAGTTTGAACGGCGTATATTTAGCAGTAGAACATACTCGATCCACCGACGGAAAATAATATTACTGATCATTTTACTCAATGTCTTCATGGAAATTCCCGCTTGCTCGATCTCACTCAAACATGAACCCGGTCCTTCATCTTCATATCAGATCATTGTTGAGTCTTGAAAGCAACAGGCACAACTCGACCTACGTGAATACGAACGCATTCTTTGAGGAAGTTATCAAGCGATCTCCAGTTCTGTTCATCTGCTGGCGAGTTGGTCGCGGGATTTTTCTTTTCTTTGAAGCGCACCAATACCTCAACTGTAAAACTGTCTTCTCCCTTCGGCTGTGACTGACTCCCTCCTACATATCCGACAAAACTCCTGCCAATAACCTAGGAAGCCTTTTCGTTATAAAGTTTCTTTTTATACAACTAACACTCGTGCGATCATGAAGTTTTGTCTGCAGTTCACTGTCTTTTGTTTTCTTTTTAGATACACTTTTTCTTTCATCAGTTATTTGTCATCACAACTGCGTACTGGCTGTGTGCGTGAGGCGATCTTGTTGTTATTCAATCAAAATTGTTCGTCTACGCGGATCAATCCTCTCCTCCTCCTCCCTATTGTGCTTTAAGACCGTTCACATATCAGTGACCACTCAACCACAACCGTTTCAAATCTGCTCTGTGAATTAGTTTGTGTATGATTTCTTTAGTTTTCACTTTGTTGTACGAAACTTTTATTACTCTTTCTTGCATTGCATCTCAAAATGCGCACATTGTAGACACATTATTCACATATCAGCCCTAGTTAAAAGATAGACAACCGTACACACATATCAACACCATTCCATTTTATCTACCGTCTATTTGAATCGATGGGCACTGTCAATCTTTTTTGAGTTGTCTTTTATAAATTTATTTACAAGTTGACTTGTTAGCTTACAGCTGTCGTTATTGGTGACAGTGGTAAACGTTGGCATATTGTGTTTAGTCAAGTTGAGAATTTTTACCGAAATTTTGGCTTCTGTATTTTAAATAAAACTAGCAGGAAAATTTAGTGGAGTCTGTGGATCAATACAGATGGTAAGACTAGTGTGCTACCCTAACTTGTAAAAAGTACGTAATGTATTGTGAATAATCTCTGTGCATACGGTCGTGCGTGTTGTGTTAATTAAACTTCAACAATTGGAAACAGGCTGTCTTTGCGTCCGAATCATACCTCGGGACAGTGAATGCTTGTCGCGTACAGTGGAGTGTGTCAGTGCTGAAACGGAGCGGGCGGCGCTGTTCGTTTTAGTTTTATTAAACTCAGCCACAAAAAGCCCACCTACTGAGGCTTCGTTTGACTTGTCCTGATCAGATGCAGAAAACATGTAACCTAGTTGGGACAAGCTGGAAACCGAACAGAAAATCGGGACCTTCTTGAAGACTATTGGTTTGCTCATCAGCAGTTGGATATTCATTTCGGTCTCCAAAGAAAATGACAACATTTGATGTGCGGAGTTGAAGCTGGCGAAGGTGTCGGTCTGACTTACGTCGTTACCGAGTACGCAGAGAATGTCAACGTATGTTTTATAAAAACTACACCGACCAACTGCTGAGCTCAGCTGTTTGTTGTAGATTCGTTCGGTATTGTTAACACTTTTGGGTTTCACCAAAGACTGAAGCTTGTGGAACAGTCATTGATATTGTAACTGAGCTCTTAGAAGTTTTCCCCCATGTTCCCACGATTTGTACAAAATAGACTGGTTAGGTAGTAGGTGTGTTGTGTCAAAGTTATGCTCTAATGTTACTGTGGCCTTGTCGTCTCATTGCTCGGGCACAAGCCGTTGTAAGTTGTCACTATGTTGCTTTCATTCTAGCGGATGCTGTCAGGAGTAAACAGAACAATAGGCACGATCGTGATCGATGAAGCGTGTCAGTGCACAACACGCGAATCACCTAGGTGTTAAGGGGCGGCAAAGCCACAGTGTTCACGAATATTCGAAATGTAACCTTCCTGATGGAGTGCAACTGACGCGATGGGCGTCAGATTATCTATGCTGAATCTACGTGGCAGGTTAAGAGCTGCACGCCACCATTTTGTGTTTAAGGATATAGTGCATCCTAGGCCGTATGTATTAGCTCAACAGACTTATCTTACCCGTGAAGTTGGAACGCAGGTTACTCCGGTTAAATGATGCCCCGAAAGTGGATGGTTGATTAAGTTTCACGAATGAAAATCTAACACTGCCAGTAATTTGTTAATCAAAATCTACCCTCTTTAATGGTGTCCCGTGGTAGAATTCCATTTCATTTAAAATTGTTGTAACAAAGGTTCCACTTTCACTGCAGTTCTATACTAAACGCTAGTTATCCCGTTTCATTAGTCTGATAAATGATTCCATATAGAAAACCATGAATTGTTTCGGCATATTGCACGGCTCTAGAACTTGTGACATGGATTGAAACCGAGTCTCTCTGTGTATTGGTACGTAGGGCTTCTCGGTCCACATTGCTCAAACTGGCATGTTGGAAATTGGTACAAACCAGCAATATGAATCTACTGAGCACGGCATTTGTCCAAGACCGCGTAGATCAACCGTCCACTTAGCTCACTGATACAGAGTAACCGTTGACGGAGCCTATTCTCATCGTCTTCAAGAAGCAACTAGCCCGCAGAGCAGGAGTGAACGCACATACGGACTGCATACATTCCTTTAGCTCGAAATTAGTCACTCGGGGTATGTGTGCCTACCTGATGTTCGACGCACTGAAACAGTAAATTTGCTTAAGGGGTATGTATATAATGTTCAGAATAGGAGAATAAGTGTACTTCACATCCTAGGCATGATCATCAAGACCCACTAATCAATAGCTAACAGGCTGTAAAATATACCAACCATGTTTTGTACATCGTTGAGATAAAGTTTTTAGTAGGGGTGATAAATATAACGCAGACTTGGCGAAGTCAAACAACCCTCCTTATATGAGGGCAAGACTGAAAAATGTAGACAAAATGCCCGAACCGTGGACCATCAGCCCCAACCCCCCTAGTCAAGTTTGTTTGGACAGACCTGATCGAAAACTATCAGAAGTAGATGGCTTGAAATAGTTTTGTCCTAGCTTAAGAATATCACCTAGACAAACTTGAAGTCGACACATTTCGTACAATGCAAGTCAAAATGCACATTGATCAACTCACTAGTTTTACAAGCAGTGCATGCGACGACACGACTATAAGTACATCACTCGTTTTGTTTATAGACACGCACTGTTGGTTAGGTAGTCTGTTTCATTCAGACTGTATAGAGTGGAGATAGAAATGAATATCACCCTCCAACCGTCCTCCCCAATACAGAAAAACTTAATTTGATGGGAGAGGTTTGATGATGAATTCGGACAGTTTTATGAAATGATTCATTTTAGTTACCCAACAATAAACGCCAGACAATCAATTGTTTTCATCATTGTTTGCTATATTTCAAAGCAGAATTGTTATCGTCCGTTTGTTGTGGCATATGCCGAACATAACAGCAGGAAGAAGATTGTTGTAAACCCTCCTAAACGATACGCTGGTTCAATCTCGGTAGAGTGGTGCGCTCGATAAAATCAGATTCTCGTCCCGGTAATAACTCACACGAAAATCTCGATCCCGAATAGTACCGCGACTGTCCCGTATTCGCTCCCAAGGCAAGCCAAAAGACGCGTTCGAAATAAGAGGCTGTTTTTCGCTCCAAAACGGGGTGCCGTTAGGGCGACAAGTACAAGGTATTTATAGAGCACGTCATGACCACACATTCCCACCACATCATGAGAAAGAGTTAGGATCGCACATGTGCATAGCGGTATAAAAAGTCTCAACCGATTTGAACAGTTCCGCCAGTTAGGACTGAATCAAGTGGTTTTTTCTTCTTTCTCACGACGGAGGCGCCCTGGGACGGTCACAGGGTGGGTGCCCTAACAAAGATGAACCTCGCGACAGAATCATACATGCATTGAAATTTTTGACTAATCTAATCAATACAGGGTCTACAATACTGATTATTTGTACACTATTGCCCCGAGTCGTTATTGATCGGAATATCCAAAAAAAGCTTCGTCATGCATTTATTAACCTCGTCTCAATCGTCACTATGTTACAATTGGTCGACACAAAACTATGTTGAGAAACTGCGTGTTGTAGACCTGTAAGAAACCAGTAAGAGACAGTCCGTTCAGTTTGTTTAAAAAAAACTGCAGTAGATTGTTCTGGCATGATTCGAACAAACAACAAGACTCATTCTGTTGTACCCTTCCATCTGAGCACACTTCAATTCAGCTAGTAAATTGAATGCTGACATTTCCGTACAGGTTCTAAAAGATTCTGAATTACTTTGAGATATCGCCCGGGTGTTCCGATGGAGAAATGATCGTGTTCTTGAAGTGTATGATGTGCGCACGGTAGCATGTCCGAAAGTGCGAGCTGCCTACATTTTAGTCTCGATAAATGGTAGTAGAAGGAACTCCATGTGGTAACAGGTCTGCCGCAAGCCAATTACAATCCGAGGCTGACAATTCACTTAAATCAGATGCCGCAAACGCATCCCAAACCATGAAGCACCGAATGCCGTTAACTCGCTCATGATAAACCAAATCGTTCATTCCGCGGTTATGTCGACAGTAATCCAGGCATCATGTCCGCCAAAATGTTTTCTTGTGTGTTTAATGTAACAGTGAATTAAGATTAATTTCGAATTAATCAAACAGTAACTGGTCTTGGTGCTGCGCTGCCGCGGCCATCATCTTTCTATAGAACAACATGCTGTACAGTTCCTGTGAGAACGTCCGATTCAAACTTCCATATCATTTCTTTGGCACACAATACTGCTGGATGCCGATCAGATGAGTAGACTCAACTACAAAAACTATTTTTCCAGATGTATAAAAATATTGTTTCATGCCTCGCTGAAAGGCATGTGAATGGTTCGCCACATTACCCATCGCGTGGGTGTTACCAGTTGGTTGGTATGCTCACGGTAAAGTAACCGTTCACATAATCAGTCACATGACAATCTTGACAAGTGCAGTTTTGATTTCTAATAAGTGGATTAAAAAGAACACAACTTTACGAACGTTTCAATCACCTAGCGTGGCCTTCTTCAGGAGTGTTGTTATCAAAATCACGTTGGGTATTGCAATTTGCTCATAACGTTGCGTCTTTCAAAATCCATTTATTAATAACATGTTAAACACGACGCCCAAAATGTTTGACTTCATTCGTACAAGATTTGGTGTGGGCATCTTACAGTTTTGATTCCGTTCAAAATGCTCGATTTACGAGAGTTAAAACGGTGGAACATTGCAAATTGTGCTTGTAGCCCTATTGTGGCTCTATTTGGCATTGATATGATTAAAACAAATACAGTGAGCTTAGAATAGAATATCTTTGAATATTCCGATTATTAACAATTTGGGCTATTGGTGAAAACACTGCTTCAGACGTGTATTTATCAGCAAGGCAGTGATGGAAAAATGGACGGCGAAAGGGAAACGGAGTGTGTCAAATTTTTCTTATGAGCATCTACCTCTGCATGATGCTCAGTGCAGAGTTTACAAGGGTGTATCAGACCCAACTAAATACTTCACCGTTAGACATATATACAGCTTTACATTGTGGATAAATAAACGTGTGTAGGTACAACCGCTTCGAATTTTACGCTCACCTAGTGTGGGTAAAATGAGGATGGTGATGCCGTTATGACTATGACGCTAAGGAAGTTATAAAGTTTTGGGAGGAATACTCCGGACTACATATTCACGATGTACACATCATTAACAACTAAACCAATGCAGTGACAATTACAATCCGGAGATAAGGAGTTTAAAACATCGAGAACGACTGCACTGTCAGCATACACAAAGGGCTGACCAGCTGAGGTCTGGTGAACCACTAAACACAGCAGTATTCCAATACAAGCCGGCTATTAACCGAAAAGCTCGCTCCGAGTATGCCGGCTTCAGAGACCCAACATCCAAACGTGGATCAGTATATGAAATCCCCATCAGACACATCAACAACTCCTTCACTTTAACGTTTTTATTGTCATAAACCAACACAATCAAAAGTACCAACATAATATGCCTCCTAAACCACATTGTTATCTGGACAGGACCATACAACGTTGATTGGATTTGCAGAATCCTGGTGAGACATCCTGTATGTTGCAACCGGGTAATCCAGATACCATTTATGAAGGATTTTACTTGAATTCAACACACTTGTGTAGTCCGTACAGGCATAGTAACTGTGAGAACCTGAGCAGGAGAGAGGGGGTTCGGTGGAAAATAAAAGCACGATTAATTACTGGTGGACTTTAAAAAAAGAAGGTACTGCAGCGTATCAACACCACATTAGTTGTAACAGACAAGTGGTAGCAACACCATAGGAATGCGAGTTGGAACACTAGACATCTTGATTATTCTTGCTTCAGTATGAACTCCTTGAAGTTATCCAGACAAACTACAACCTAGTGTATTGTACAATAGCTAAATCTTTGTAGTACAAAGGCAAAAAAACTCAACATAATAGGAAATGGTTGTGCGAGTCAGAAATGAAACGATCCGGTAATGTTCCCGGGTGACTTTCATCGACTTCTTACTTATCCGGACTGAGCCGGTCGACATCGTAGACCAGAGATTCAAACCAGTGTTACACGTGAATGGATATTTAGACTTTCAGTGACAAAATCTGGCTAACTGGTTACAAGAACGAAACCTATCCTAAGCTGTGGGTTTGCGAGCGAGCGTTAGCAAAAACGAAATTACTCTCGAACGCAGCCATTTCAATGACATTAAAAATGTCTGGTTTGAGATCATTTAATTACGTTTGGGTGACTTAGAAAAGCATTTTAAAAAATATCGGTAGTCCCATGAGGAGTACGCTGGCCTGGACTTGAGTCAGGTAGTGAGTCACATGGAAACTTACTATGTACACACTTAATCTCAGTTTCGTCCAAGTTTTTCATAAACGAAACACTGAAGGACTGTCTACGATACTCACTGAATGCCAACCTCTATCTATGTTCTGATGGGTTTCTAAGAGGAGGATGTTTGAGTATCGTTGTCTGAAAACTGCCATTGGATCGGATAACAGACAACAACCCACGTTCTGACAGATGGCTCTACAATCTTAAGATGTTTCCGCAAAACAACAATCATTGCGCACTTGGCAGCGGTATCAGTAGCGACGGGATACAAAAAATGGAACAGAGAACGTTTTATTCAATTCTGATCTTTTTTGACGATGGAAAGGCATCTTTCTGAGTCTTTAGAAGTTACCGTGAGGACGATGTTAACTTAAACTTGATATACACGATAATTCAGGATGGAGGAAACTAACAGTTCTGTGATATTTGGTCATCGATTATGGCGTTCAGACGCGCTTATCAGGAGATATTGATAGACGCTGACATCTGTACTTTTCGAATGAATAGGCAATAAAAATACTGTGTAGCGAACAAGCTCGTTTTTAGTGATTCATCGTCAGGCTAAATACATCACATTTATATAACATTTTACAGGGGAATCATGAAGGGAGTAAACATGGACGGGTGGTTTATGAAGTCAGTCAATTCATTGTCACACTGCATCAAGTACCCACATGAACAGTGGTTCAATATACAATATACAAGTATGACCGTACATTGTGTAATGTACATGTATGGCGTGCGAAGAAAAAAGACACACATGCGATTACAGAAGAGAGGGTTAAAAGAATCCGGACAATACTCAGCGACAGATAATTAGCGGATGTCACTTTGAATAAAAAATAATGAGATCATACTGTAGTCTAAACTGCATAACTGCGGCCAACGTAAGCCACAAGATCGTTGTATACTTACGCAGACACAAACGCACAACAGAAGGATCTTTGTAAACTTCTAACGAATGACAAAACGTGATGAGTACTTGTTTTTGACAACTTCCTGCCACACAAATACGACTTAATAAGTTGTCAAATGAATAGTTAGACGAAAAAAAAACAACAAAGATGTGACTGATCGTCAGTGTGTGCAATCGGCCGTTGAGGAGTAGTCACTCGAAATGGGTTATAAAAATTCTGTCTGCGTTGACAAGAAATGTGAACGCAGTTTATAACTTCCATTGCTGTTCTAAGCCTGTCTACGTCATACGCACACACGTTATCGTCTCCAATTCGATTACTCACTTTCATCTCATCAAGCACTTGTCGAAAGGCGACCTGAATACACAAGTCACAGTGTATGGCAGCGCTCGCACGCAACACCGGCTTCAGATGTAAATCGTGTACGGAACACAGACCATATCGTAAACACTCAACTTCAAATGGTCGGATTGACACGTAACAGGTCAAATTTTTATTTGCGCTTTTCTTTCAGAAATCAATACAGTTGATGTTATACATAACACACACCACGTGGTTTTACCCAACTGTCGGTGGCCCGGTACGGTAAACGATCAGATGACATACGGAGTACGTGACCCAACCATCGCAAGCTGTGTACCGTACATAGTTGACCAGTTGATCGCGCATCCCGAGCGTTCCGGAATACGCGCCGGCGAACTCCTACATTGCTCACGCGATCAGTCCACTTAATATGGACCAATTCGCGGAGACAACGATCGTCAAACACTTTTCCGAACCATAAAGCAAAATGGAACGCACACAGGCATTATATACTCTTCCTTTTAGCGACAACCGGACGTTTTTTCGACGCCATAGATGACGCAGTTTGGCAAAGGCGACTTATGCCTTTGTTATCCTTGCTGATATCTCATCAGCAATATTATAGGCTGACGAGATAGTGCTACCCAAGTATATGAAACTGTCCACAGTCTCAAGCGGATTACCTGCAAGAAGTAGGAGTGGGAATGCCCCAGTCTTGAAGCAGCATTTTGCACTTTGGAGGTGCGAAGTGCATTCCAAACAAACCAGTTCGATCACTCACCTTGTCAAGCATGGTCTACATGTCTTCGGCAGAGGAGCTAAATAAGAAAATGTAATTCGCATACTCCAGATCGGTCAACTTAGCGCCAGAAAGAAGCTCAACACCTAGTTCGTTGGACTCCTCAAGCGCACCCTCCAGAATGTCGTCCATGACCAAATTGAACAAGAGGAAAATCGGGCACCTTTGACGAACACCACTAGAAGTGATGAATGACCGAGATAGTTGTCCATAAACCCTCACCCTGCTTGCAGAGTGAGCACATAGTGACCTCAACCTATTTACCTGGTACTCCCTTGCAAAGAAGACAGTTCCAGAGAACGTTACGAGCAACTAAATCAAAAGCAGCCCTTAGGTACAAAAAGACCACGACCGTCGGCTGCCTGTGAGAATGCCGATGTTCCAAGAATCGTCGCAAGATAAAAACGTGACCAATGCACCCCCGACCGGATAGGAATTCTGCCTGTTCTTCGCGTATCTGACTTTCTCTGGGCTTAGTGAGCCGACGTAAAATGAGGCCAGTGAGCAACCTGGATGCAACAGATACTAGACTAATGCCTCTGTGGTTGTTAAATAGACTTCGGGCCCCTGTTCTGAAAACAGGGGTTATTGTTGATAGGTACCGATCACGAAGTACGTCTTCAGTCTCCCAGATCGTCTGGAGGAGTTTTGTCAGTTCTGATATCAACCTCTCGCCACCATCCTTGAAAAGAGAAAGAGAGAGGAGGTCTGATCTAAGAGTCTTATTAAACTTCGATGACTTGAGCTCCAGCACCCATTCTGCTTCCGACGGAGGACCGTCTGGAATGCAGTAACTGATCATTCGGGTCCCGTCGTCCACATGATCTGGTTGAGGCCAACTGAACCGTTCTTCAAGATGTTCAGCCCACCTATCAAGTCGGCGCAATTGATTGGTGATAAGTGAACCATCTTTTTCACATATGGTCTCACACCGATTCGACGGTCAGTACAACCACGGATCAGGGAAAAAAGCCTTCTGCTATTCTCAGATAAAAAGGCCTTTTCCAGCTCTTTCGATTGTTCGATCAAGTATGGCTCACGGTCTTTGGGCAAGCTTCCAGTCGACTTGCATTTAAGTTCTCGATGGTCGTCATTATATTCAGAACAAAGTGGGATCGAGCGACGCTTGTTCATGAGCTTTATCGACGTGACGGAAACCCACTGATGTCGCTATTGAACAGCCCCTTCGGAACATACCTGTTCACAACATGCTTTCATAGCTGCGGCGATTTGTTCCCAATGTTCGTTAGCATCACTCACCTGACTCGAACTGGGCAATTTGTTCACCAACGCCTTTTGGTAAGCGTTTTTTACATCCTCATCGTTCGAATGCCAGTTAAGCACCTTGCATTCACGAGCGTAGGTCCTCTGGGCAAATGACAAAACAAAACGGGCACGCACAACAGCATGGTCCAAGTCCAGGTGGTTGCTCCAAAACGCACGACAGTCCTTTACAGAGTGACACCACCTGTGATTGACTGATATATACCCGAACTGTGTCCAAGGCTGAGAAGCACACGGAGGTCTCCAAGTAACATAGCCCTTATTTTTGTGTTGAAATGCGGTGCTTGAAATATAGAGACCGTGGGATGCGCACAGCTGTAGTAGTCTTTCGCCATTGTCAGTGCATTGTTCCTGAACACCAAACATACCTCACAGACGACGAAGATGCACACTGAAATCGCCCGCTGGTATGAGGAGGTCAGAGTGTCCAGTCTGTTTCAGGACGTCAATGACGGTGCTCTAGAACACAGCATTGGTAACATACGAACAGTTGTCCATCGGAGCGTACGCCGATCTAATGAATAATACTGTGTAGCGAACAAGCTCGTTTTCAGTGATTCATCATCAGGCTAAATACATCACATTTATATCATGAATGTTACAGGGGAATCATTAAAGGGGGTAAACTGAGAATCTTCGCGCGATATAATGAGTACACAACGCCGTTCTAATTTGCGTTGACACACTTTTGCTGATGAGATGAGTATGACAGCGCACAAGCGACTGTTCACTGAAGTCCAATCAAGCAGACGTTGCTCTGGAATTCAGTGTGATTACCACTCCAGCTTGACCACGAGATTCAGCCTCGGCGTCACCAGAAATCCCGAGATGTAAGCGCTTGAATCAACAGTTATCTAGAGGTGAGCGCAGGTGAATAACGGTGTTAGAATCGTAGACTCGCAGCACACATCAAACTGAAGACTTGAGAGAGTACTAACCAGAGCAGCTTGCTGACCGACTTGCCAGAGAGTTCGGACATTAAAGACACCAATGTATACCAGTTGTCCTGGCCTTAGAAAACAATTATCGCCCGAAGGCACGTGGAAGTTAGAAGACATAGGGGGTGGAATAATAGGAAAAAGTCGTGTTGGGTAAATAATGTCACTGTCGGGAGAACGACAACTTCTGATACTTCCCGATCGTTTATGCCGCGGAAGGGGGTTGACTTGAGGGAGCCCACCCCGAGTCTCTGACTGGAAAGTCCTACCTACTAGGATAAAGGGTTTTCTTGGGGGATCCTACCTGGAGCCAATGACTCAAGAGTCTGACTCACTTGGCAGTGGGGGCGCTTGCCTAGCCCGAGGGCGCAGTGAATAAGACATTAATGTATGATTCTGAGCACTCCTGCGCGCAGTAGATGTACTCGAAGCTACATCAGGCTTTTGGGAGATACTAGATGTTTCTCGACCGTATTGGATAATAGGCCGACGATCACGGTCAACCGTTGGGCGATCGGAGTGCTGTTTATTTGAGGGTACTTTTTCTAACTCCCTTCTTCCTGATACGGAAGACAATAGTGCCGCAACTATAAAAGTAGTTCTGCTGTGTGTCCATAGGATCGTGCCTCACTACCTAAGCATATATATATATATGTATGCAATTATACCTGAAAGTATAATTGCATTCATTTGTGAGTAGTGCTCGCATTGCTCGATAACGAAGAGAGCAGACACTAGGTGTTCCCACAACTCCAACCGATAACCTCACAATTAAGAATTCTCGGTCAGGTTGGAATCATAGAATTCATCAGATTTAGCTCAGCAAAGTAAAAACCTGAAGTCTGGTGCTTCTCGCAAAATGAGCTGGCTGAAAGGATCATATGAACGCGAACGCAGCGGTCGGGCACTAGTGATGACTAGTTGAAATCAACCAAATTTCCGACCACTCCCAGAAAAGCATACTGATCCAAATTATATTCACATCTGAGAAGCAAACGAAGTGAACAGAAGGCTGAGGTAGAGATAAAGAACGAATAGCCAATGGTGTAGTGTAAAAGAATGAAACGCTTTAGAAACTAGCGGCACGTGTGAACAGAAGATAGCTCGGTTACCAGATAGTCACGTTGAGAGGAACATGCCTATCACTACCTGAAAACTAATAGAATGAAATTACAGGCATTGAGCTGCTAACAACGGTCAGAGCGTTGGACTGCAATCATCAGTTTTTGTTAACATGTACATTTTGGTTTCGCTCGTTTTGTACTTGAACTTAAGAGATAGAGTGAGAGTTTCCATGTATAATTTTTCATCCAGTTTTGTGAAATCAAGCATGTTAGTTGCTTGATCAAACGTTTATCTGAACGCGACTGTGAGCATCATCCAGGCTAGTTCAACAGTGGAATAACTAAATCAACCAAGAGCTGCAATAATAGCGTACAACCCGTTTCGTTCAAATCAGTCTATCGATAGGATTAGCGAATTCAATTCAATCAGCCGGCTAACGTCTGCACCATCAAGAGCAGATAAACAGAATTTTGATTACAGTAGAATCCATTAGAATTCGCTTGCACAATCCATGTCTGTGAACCCAAAAACGTTACATGCAGGCTTTGCAAGTTGGTCTGTCCACTTCCCCCATTCAAGAAATGACTCAAAAACTACTGTTCAGATGACGTTTTTGTTAGGGAGTTCATTTCTTCCGTCCGAAACCGCCTCATTCCTCGGGAAAACGATTGTATCCCATCAGAATGAGCGGAACTGTCCACAACACTCGAGAGGTAAACTTCGCTCATTTTTTCACCTATCCGATTTTTATTCCGTTGTGCTGATTGATGGACTGGTGACTTTAACTATTATTTTCGGTAAATGTCCTTCGATTTTCTGGTTCGAGAATGTTTCTAGGCCGCTATGCACCAGACATATACTTTGTAATTTTCTCCTTGTCACACATGTTTTTGGAGCGGAACGAAGGTGCTTTTTGCACCCGTCTTTTGGTTAGAGTTGGTAACAATTACGGGGAGAATCGCGTTACCTTCGGGATCGAAATTTTCCGAGTTAATTATTACAAGGAGAAGAATCCGATTTCGGTCAAGTGCATTACTATATCGTGGAAAAACCAGCGTATTCTTTCGGGGGTTTACAACAGTTTTGACTGCCTTTCGACGTGTAATTGTCTTACTTCATAAGTTCACTTTTTCTCTACCGATTCTATGGATGACTGCCTGTAAAATGATAGCAGCGCAATCCATTGGTCTCGACTAAATGGCAGCATTGGAGGAGTCTCATTTTATTGAGCTTGTAATGACTCATAATTCGATTACTACTAAGTGGCGCAATTCACAGAGTAAAACTCTTTAGTGGGATTACCTTTTGAGTTTACCGAATGAAGGTTCAACAAAATCCAGTAATTTAGACATCGCTAACAGTGTCCCTCTCACAGCGTGGTAGAAAACACATACAAATCAATCTCCGTAACAGAGCTACTAGACAGATCTTTACTGCAATACACGAACGCACTCAACAAGAACATTGCACTAAATAGTCTACAAAGAGTGGGACAACCATAAACATAGGGTATAAAATTTGTTTGCGCACCAATGCCACTCAAGTGCAATATGAATGGATTAGTCAGCTGTCTACATGTGCTACAATTGAACCCAAAGACTAAGGCGTCAAACGATGAGTGAATCGTGTGAGTGTTCAACATAGTGCCGATTTTCAGCCCGCATGGAACTTATATCAAAACTTATGACGCGTTGTCCGAGTAGAAAAACAACACTGGATGAAAACTCGGTTTAGTGGCAAGACCGGGGTAGTTCGTTACAGTGTTATCATTACGACCTGGAAAAAGTTCCACAGTGTATACAATTTAATGACTGAATACATCTCAAGTATTGAAAAAAAACCAATCGCCTTTTCACACATCAATCGTCCACAAGGCAGGGCAACAGACCGATGAACAGACAAACAATAAAGCTATACGTATGATGAAAGCTGGTTCGAAACTAATGTGGGGAGTTGGAAAGAGAGATAAATTGAACTTATGGCATGGACCAACCAGCTACGTACGATTCGATCACGCACCCAATTGATTGATTCGGTTGTCGATCAGTATACTACATTTTAAATAAGCACATAAAATCAAAAAAGACCCGATCTGAGTCCAGCACCCACGACATAATGTCCGGCGGTTGACGAACGTGAACTGAAACCCAGGGCAGGACATTAACGTCTGCGCAAAAGAGCCATTTGTAAGCAAATTGATGCTGAAAGTTTAACTAATTATTCGGGCTAATCTACAACTGATGAATCGTTAAAATAAGCACAACTCCAATTTGTGATAATTCCATTTTCAAATGGGAAAAGGCTGGAACTCGCGTTCCGTTCAGCATGAATATTCTAGCTGCTCAAGGCTGAACAGCCTCACAACGTCCATCCTATATGTCTGACCAGGATGTAACACGACAGCAAATTTCATGTGATGCCTAAACTGAAAACTTAACCGAACTATACCCTATGCAGAAAGTCGGAGAAAAAACCAGACGGTCGATTTTGTTCACAACAAGAATTCTCCCATTACACATGTGGGCTGAACGGCTTTAAGAGGAGTTGATAGCATCTGAAATGTTAGTCCGAAAACAGACGTGTGTGATATAACAGACACAAACAGACAACCGGCTAGAGAATGAGACGGTCTGATAACCAGCCAAGTAAATCAGTCGTTTGAACTGACCTGAAAAACAGAAATAAGTTATGAACGAGTACACAGAGATGCACGCAAAGCACGTAAGTAGAGTGAAATCAAAGACAGTAGTGATGAAAAAGTTTGCTCAGAGGCAACTGACTAAAAAAAGACCATTTATTTCGTGCTCTTGCCAGTCTTTATCCGTCTTCCCCTCACTCTCTGATCATAAGAAAAAAAGAACTGGCTATTCAGAATAAAAAAATTCCGTTACAAAAAACGTACGGAACATTATTAGTAAAATAAACGTGAAGCCAACCACACGCACACATATTCGAGGTTGATGTCAATACATCGATCACAGTGAGACAGAGTCGAGAGTACAGTGGCAAAGACGAGACACAGATGGGCAAACGTTGTAGACGAGCGATGGAATCAAACAGCCCCCAAATGCGAGAAACGAGGAATTAACATACGTGTTTGGAGTACACGTCTTGTTCAGTTTTGAACTTCTGCTACAAGGTCTCCAAACACTGTGTATTTTTGAGGCCAAGGCAGTCCTTGCTAACTTGGGGGAATCTTTGGTATCA